>APFE030384863.1:2918-18323 GCA_000404065.3 Pinus taeda
ATTGACCATGTTGGGCTGCCTAGATGCATAGTATATATATGGGGAATCTTTAAATACATAATAAAAATGGATATGAAAACTTGAGCACACAGAAATTTTCTATACAATAATTAAATTTATGTTATATATTTGATTTTCTTCCCCAAGTATTTATACAATTGGTAGTCTATTTTGTTGTAGCACTTTGTTTATGATTCATTTTAACCTCCTTTGATATTTGTTCAAGCATTGCAATTATTATCCATATGCAAAGGCATAAACTAGATTATGCAATAGGTTGCTATTATTAGGTATGATTTCGCAACAATTATTTTAAACACATGAGAACCTTGTAGTTGTAGTGGCCAACATAACGACTTACTATGGAAAGGGATGTGCAACCACCATGATTTATAGAAAAAATGATTTCGTAGCGTGTGAAGCAAATCCCTATGACAACTCGTCCACACATGAGTTTTCACTTAAAAAGTAAATACATAATATACTAATTCTTTCTAATGCTAATTGGAAATCAAATAAAATACTAAAAAATGTATTGAAAACCATCTTGAGCCTAAATCTTTCATGTGAGCATTAAAATGGATAATACATGGTTATGGGTAAATGAAAAATGGATCAAAGGAAGAAAATGAAGGTTTCAAATAATGGTTCTTTTGTGACTCATTATCTCCCTCAAACTAAATATGTTGCATCTCCTCATGCAACCATGTACATCTATATCAACCAAGCTGTAAGGATATATACTTAATGAAGCTTTATTTTTCAATGTATGTTGCTTAATATGATGGCTTTACCTCCAAGCATAGTTCAAGTCATTATGTGTTCTTCAAATTTGTGCGACTACAATGTCTCCTTTTGTTGTTAATTAGGTTGTTTACGTGTCCTCAAACATCCCATGATTTATGTTATGTGTCTAGGCTCAGTAAGAGTGTTTATGCTAATATAAGTTGACATTAACACCCTATAAGAGGGGATATGTAGAAACTTGATGCAACTACAAAAATTGATAAATGGGCTAAATATTGTAACAACATGTCAAAATATGTTGAAACATGAGTGTTGTAATCTTCATAGTTGTGCTTGTTAATGAAGATGTTAGCAACATAATTGATACTTGTTTTAATACTTCATTAACATCATATATTGCACAACACCTCTTATGAACTATGGATTTCACAACAAAACAAGTTGCTTTGTAACATGTACGCAACATGAATGAAATGGTTTACAATCCACATACCATATGTAATGTAGCCTCCAATGATCCTCAACTTTATTTTTTCTTCATGGTTCTTGTGGGGAAGCATGTTCTTACTTTTGGTGATTTTTAAGGATTGTCCATGTTAGCTACCTCTTTTTCAATTCTTGATTCTTGTGTAGCAACAACGGTGTCTTGTTTTTATCCTATTGTTGGATATTATGTAACAAAATCAAGGCCTTCTATTATGGTTCTTATGGAACATAAATAGGTTTTCCTGATGTTGATTCTTGTATAGAAACATTAATGCTTGATGTAGTAACACTATTATATTTTATTGAGTAGCTTATAGTGCTCCATGTTACTTTTATGATTAAGGAGGTGTTGAGATGGACATGGACCATTTAAATAAGGTAATTTGAGGCCATGGTTTGGATGGTGTGGTGAATCCTTTGGATTGAACAAGGGAATGGATTATGTGGGCATGATCAGTGATGGTGTGGTCATGAATGTTAAAGTTGAAAATTTCCTCCCCCCGCCCCCCCAAAACTCAAGACTTTTTCCATCCTCAAAAAAGATAGCAAATGGTAAGGAAGTAGAAAATAAAATAAAAGAGGCTTAAGTGTTTCACACATACAAATCTAAAGTATTTAATGAATCTAATAAAAAAAGGAAAGAAGAAGCATACATGTACCTACCTATAAAATTTTCATTATGTATATAATCTTTTGTAGTAGGTTCTTCATAAGTTCCCATCATGGAGAGAAAACATATTTGAACATATGTGCCTAGGACTACAAGTAAAGTTTCCTCCTGGTTCTGAACATATTTCTTTGAAGCTATTAGGAAAGACTACTTTTGCAACAATTTTTTTTGCTACAGGTTCTTCTAAGGTAGTAGTCATTTATAATTTCTTCAGCATTTTCTTCTCTCTATTGTTGGTTCTTGTGTGATAACACCTATTTATTTTAGAAATATTGTGGTTAGTTCTTGTGTGATAGCCATAGGAATAGTAGGTGTTGGTTCTTGTGTGACAACACCTATTTCTTGGGAAATCTTGTGGCTAGTTCTCCTGTGACAACTAAATGGATTATTGGTAATAGTTCTTTTGTGGCATCACCAATGGTGTACTTAGAACTTTGTTATTTTTCTTGCTGCAATAGAAATTGTTGATCTATGAAGTATTACTGAGAATAGAAACATATTACAAGATCTATAGCACATTGTTAGATGTTTAAAGATAAAGGAATTGAGCGAGACGGGATTAGTAATAGGAAAGAAGTAAAATTATCCTCTAATGGATTGTAGAAGCATGCACTCATTATTAAACAACTAATGAAACTAAAAAGGTAACTTAGAATTGTAACTGAACCAATCTACTTTATTGGGTGGGTTAGCAGTGATTGGAGTAGGAAGTTATGAAGGTGTTATGGGGGAAATAAATAGGCTAAAGTTGTGATGTGATAATAGTGGTTACATGAATGATGTTCTAAGGCTTTAAAGTTAACCACATAAGAAAATAAAAAATCCTGAACTTCAATGGGAAATTTGAACTTGGGAAGATGTATGGGCATACCATGATACTTCAAATATTCTTGAAGGGGCATTTTTCACCAATGGAACCAATAGTGTATGAATGGGGCTAGAATTATGTAGAATTGGTCTTCAACAATTGTTTATTTTTCTCATACTCAAACCATTTGCAACGTTTATGGAATTTTTGGGTTGTAGGTCAACAACTAGAACAATTCTGTAGTACATCCTTAGGAACTTGAACATTTTGGGTATGTTTAGTCCAAGGAAATAGCATCACATGGTAGCACAGTTGTTTCAATGTCACAGTCACATGACCATTTCATGAAATTCATTCTTCAAAAATTCCTCATTCATGGACTAACCATCATGATCCTTCTTTAACTTGCAAAGACTAGCATTTGTCCTACAACACGTGGTGAGATTATGAATTAAAAGAGCTATGAGGACTTTCTTGCTCTAATAAACATCAAAATTATTACAAGTAATGCATATAGAATAAATTTATTGAAGGATTTATTGAAATAAATGTCATTATTACATGTTAGGGAGTGGTGGTTAACATAGACTACCCAACATTATTTTGATGATAAATTTTTCAAATGATGTCTAATTGGAGTGATTACAAAGCAAAATTGAAATAGATTCAGGTGATATCTCTAATGTAAATAGGTTTTAGAAATTGTTTGAAAAAATATGTCAAATATGTTAAGATTTGGCATCTCAGGGATGAATTTCTCCTAGAATAAATAATATCTTTCAGTTATATTTGAACCACCTATAATAAAATTACAATTATGACAATTTTAATGACTTTCCAAAAATAGTAAGTCACATCTCAATTTGGAAGGGACTTTCCAAAAATACAAAGTCATGTATAAATGATCAAGGATGATCTCGACATATGGAATCTACTTTAAAATCAAATCAGTCATGATTATACAAGTCAAGAATTAATAGTATTATTATTACTATTATCATTATAATATTATTTATAAAATAGTCTAAAGTCATTCACCTTTTTTGGATTAATAAAAATGAATTATCTCATGGAATAAGTAAATTAAATTTAGAATCTCTTACTTGGAAAATCGAAACTCTCTATTGGAATAAAATAGTAACTCCATGCTTAAGAGAATGTAACTCTCCCTCACTAATTCAATGTATCATAAAAGTGTTACTCCTATTTATTAAATGCACTTGTAACTCCATCATTCAATTTGATTTGTAGCTCTCACCAAATATTCTCTCATGTATAAGTGTAACTCTCTCTCCCCAAAATTCAAATTGTAACTCCTCAAGGCAATTGTACCTCTCTCTATATTCTTGGGATGAGTTACACTTCATCTCAAGTAATTATTCCCTCATGAAATTTCATTCTCCTATTATTATCTCAAGGCATGAATTCATTTTGTAACTCATCTCCTTTCCCATCTATTTAAGCAAGATCAAGTGAGAGTAGATATTAGCATGTTAATTGTGAAGAATGAGAGAAAGTGTTGAGTGTGTGTAAGAGAAGTGTGAGAGATAGTGAAGAGAGAGATCAAGGGAAGAGATGGAGCAAGTGCGAAGGACATGATTTGATCAAGAGAAGGTGGAGATCTTGATTCCTCAAACAAAGAGAAAGTGCACTTCAGCTGCAATTTGATCAGACATTGGTGACATTATTCCTTCTCATTCTTTCTCTCTTTGTACTCTGTTGAACAATTGAAGAAATATAATAGAAGAAGAATCATTTGGGTTTTCCCCTTTGAGGGGTCTTTCCCTAGTCATTGGACAAAAATATCGATGTCTCATATTTGTGTTTGGTTGTCTTCATATGATCTTAATTTTATGCTCTATCTACAATTGTTTATTTTAAAAGATTTGAAGAAGAAATATACATTCTAAGTAATTGTAATAACATAGAACATTAATCTTTTTTCAAAGTACATTCTGTTTTTTGCAAGGTACATTCATCTTTTTACAAATACATTTAGTTCCATTCAGTTTTCTTCAGTTTTCTTCCAAGTACATTCAATTTTCTTCAAAGTACATTAAACTTTCTACAAAGTACTTTCAGCTCCATTTAGTTTTTTGCAAAGTAAATTTAGTTTTCTGCATAGAAATTTCAAGTTTTTGAAAATAATTTTAAAAATTTTACATAGAACTTTTAGATTTGAACATGCTATCAGAGCCTTGGTGAAGACAATTGCAAGGATACCAGAGATCACCTAAAGAGACCCCACTTGCTGCCATTTTTTTTTTATGTAGATGACTTTGTCCTGCTTCAACATAGAGGAGAATTTGACTGATGCTTCAAGCTTTGGTCCATGGAAAGCAAGGCTAGATATCACTCTTGAAGAACACGAAGTTCTAGAGTATGTTGAACACACAGTAGTTGATCCAACAGATAATTCAAGTGTTGCTATCAAATCCAAACATAAAAAGGCTGAAATCAAAACTAGAAAAATTAGCGTTGATTCTTTTAGTGATCATCTTATTACTTATGTTTCTGGTTTGAAGAAAGCTAAAGAAATATAAGACAAACTAATTGGCCTTTTTGCAATTAGTAACTTCAACCAGATTATTTCCTTGAAGAATCAACTTAAGGACATCACGATGAAAAAAGGAGAGATGGTTCAATCATACTTCCCAAGAATGACCAAAATCAGTAATCAACTGTTAATAGTTGGTGACGTTGTACCCGATAAAGAAATGGTGTTGATTGTGCTTGGAGGCCTTTCTCCTATTTTGGAGATGTTTATCACCACCATCACCAAAATCAACAATATTCCCACATTTCATGAGCTCTTAGGAAAGTGTATCATGTTGGCATTATCGTTTTCATGGTTCCATCTAGCTGATATTGGCATTGGTTCATGATGGGAGATTATGTTGGCATTGATGTCAACCCTATGCAGTCTAGTTGATATTTCGATGCCTTCATTGTAGCATAGTTTGCAGCTAGTTGAGTTGGCATTGAGATGGTTATGTTGGCATTCATGTCAACTCTTGATGTCAGTGTTTCGAGAGTGGTCGGATGATGGCATTGGTATGGTTGATGGTTCCTCATGTGCTAGTCATGTTCATGGAGGTGTTGCCTTGAGTTGACTTTTGTTGGAATATGTTAACATGTGTGTTTATTGAAGGAATTATTAATGTTGCTACAGGTGGATGATGTGTATTTTTTATGGAACAATTGGTTTATGTTGGCATGTGTTGGAATTGATATTGATTCTATGATCGTGGCACACTTGATGAGTTGTTGGAGTGCATTAATGGAGATGTGTTATAGTGTATTGTAGGTTTGTTAGAGGTGTTGCAGCTTGTGTAGATTGTTAGTCACTTTAATTGCTTATTAATTCAAAAAACCAAGTGCTACATGAATTGTCAACCCAGGGAAGTTTGTTTATTTCAAATGCAACCACACACTATATATGCTCAATCCCAAAAGCAATGAAAAGTTGTAGTAACAATTACACTAATCACACCTTACTTTAAACAAACTGAAGCTCTACTTTGAGTTACAGCAGGAACAATCTCTTTATCGCAGACAATTATCAAAAGAATCCTAGATTACATTAAAAAGAACAATCTAGGAAAGTAAATCAGTCTACAAAGGAAAAGACTAGTTGTGCTATAACAGAGAACAAGGCCCTATTCCCCAAGCAGGAATCTTCAGCACCTGTTTCTGATTACTATGCTTCACAAACTCACCTTGTAAACCCGATTACCAATTAAAATAATCACTGATTAGCTAGGAATGAATTTATGAAAGCAATGAAATAATCAAATGGAAAACAGAGTTTCAGCAACAAGTACAAAATTCCAATAATGCGTAAGCAATTTCAACAAACAGAGTTTAACAAGGTATGAATGAAAAAAATAACACTTAACACAATACAAGAATTAATGGGTGAATCTTGTGATGAAGGTGGGCCCTTTCCTTCTCACAAGATTCCCTAGAAAAAGGAACTAAGAAGGAATGCTCAGAACAATATTTTATTCATCCGTCAATGTATCATATTACAAAATATTCAAGTTCCTTTACTTTCAGCTAGACCTTCCCGTAGTCCGTCCGTACCCTCTAATGTTGATGTCTCCTCTTTTTAAAGAGGAGACATCTATTATACAATTGATTACATTATAAATACTATCTTTAACCCGATATGCTAAAATAGGATAATTGGTTCTTCTATTAACAAAATGTTGTTACAATGGTTGTGACAATGCCAACTTTGGAATGTAGTTGTTACGGCCAGCGTAACAGCTCCTTTGATGATCTCCTCTTGTTGCTGTCGAATCTAAAATGCAAATCATGGGCTATTTCAGCAACAAGATTTGCGTACTATTCTAATTGTTTCAGCAACGTAGACCGCAATGATAAATCTGCAGTCTTCAAACTATTTCAACAACTATCCGATCAATGATTAATTATGAAGGTAATGTAAAATTATATGTAAAACAAATTAAACATATAGTAATGAGAAGAAATGTTATATACCTTTGGAAAATGGATTAAAGTAATAACATGGACTTTAAATATGGATTGAAAAAGGGTGGAATGATAGCAAAATATGTGAGCAAAAAGGTACAATGTAGGGTCCTAACATCCCCCCCAACTGAAAGGGTTGCATTTCCTCATGCAACTTCACTCTGAATCTGAGTCCGGGTACTGGGCCTTAGAGTGAAAATTACTTAGGCAGTAACTACAGAAGGTATTGTCAATTAGATATCTGAACCGGTGCACATTTTTTAGCCTCTGCCATGCTATTGATTTTTCCTTTTTAGTCAACCTGTAATGAGCCTTATATTCTTGTGTTGGCATCCATAGAAGAGGAAAACGAAAATGATATCCTATCCATTTTTCAGTACATTGCTGAACACATCTGATATAGTCAGGTACCCTTGAGATTTCTGCTTCAAGATTAGGGAGACTAAAGGGGTTATACTCCTGCCTTTCCTTAGAGGATTGTTGCTAGAATAAGTTGTTTGCTTTTAAGGTAGCAGCTTCCTTAGTCTTAACAAAATGTTGGCAGTCTTGTAGCACTATTGCTTTTAGTTGCCTGATGTGTTCAACCATCCCTGGTTCTTTCAAAAATTGATGATATTCCCAAATGAAAATGGAGGGATTTTGTGGCTCTGGTCAAATCCACAGGGGATGGTTGTCCTCATTATGCTTTGCTGCAAGAAAGGCAATCTGCAATGTGATCTGATTGGCAAGGAAGGAGGCAAATGCCCTAATCTGAACATCACAAACCAAAGGGTTAAGAATGATCTTCCTATTTTTAGGGATAGCCTCATTATGGAGATACAACTCACAGAGCAAATGTTGATCAGTGGTGGATGCTTCTGTGAAAGTTTCCACAAACTGATCGGGTGTAGATACTTCCTGAAGTCTCCCATTTTTAATTTCCTTTATCTGAAAGAACGCTAAGCATTATGCAAGAAAAAGAGAATAATTGGAAGATGGTTTCCTGGCAGCTAATAATTTGTGAACCAAATCAAACATAAGGAACAGTTTACTTTTTAGCTCTTTATTATCTTTCTTTCGTGCGCGAGACTTCTAGAGTACTTGCTCTAATGCTTCCCAATTTGAATATATATGATTTTGCCAGAGTGATTTATGCTCCTGCAAGATATTATATTGCGACATAACAAATTCTTTATTCCATTTATCAATTTGTTCTTCAGTACTACAAGTCTGAGTAAAAACAATTTTTGTAGGCCGAGGTTCAACCTGAGTAAAAACTGTTTTTGTGGGCCGAGGTACCGGATCTTCATCTTTAACAGTCACAGTAGGTTGAGGTATTTGTGGTTTAGCTTCTTTTTCAAAAAAAATTGAAGGCCCTGCTAGTTCTTGTGTGACAGTTTGGTGTTCCTCTTTGATTCCAGGAGAAGTGGATGCAGGGGAGGCTCCAGTCAGTGTGATTTCAACTATTTTATACCCAACTTGCTGATAAATGTTTCCGCATTGGCTGCACATATATTCCTTATACTGGTCCTTCTCTGTACTTTTCTCAGTCATGGATGCTGCATGGGCTAAAGTGTACAAATTAAGCTCTCTGTCGTAGGCTCCCCTTGTCATTACTAACTCCTGCTTATAAGCTTCGAGTTCTGATTTTAGAAACTTATTTTCCTGTAAAAGGGAAGCCAGGGCGACTGGGCTTTGTGTATCAGTCACAGTCTCAGTAGTTGGTTCTTGTGTGGCAGCTACTGAATGAGTATTTGATTCTTGTGTAGCAGCTACGTGATGTGCAGCATCCTGAGCATCCAGATTTTGTATATCAGCAACTGGTTCTTTTGTGGCAGCTACTGAATGGGTAGTTGGTTCTTGTGTAACATTTATGTGTTGTGCGACATCTTGGGCATTTGGATTTTGTGGATCAGCAGCTGATTCTTGTGTGGCAGCTACTAAATGAGTAGCTGGTTCTTGTGTGACAACTACTTGTTCTGAAAGAAATGATGTCGTAAAATCCTGGGCATCTGGTTCTTGTGTTTCAGTGCTTGAGGGTGAGACAGGTAAAGATTCAAGGACTTGGGACTATGGTGGGGTATGGGTTTTAGATGAATAGGTGGGGAATTTAGGGTGGTGGCAACAGTTGTTGCTTCAGTTGACGCCCTCATTTGCCTTTAGGGTAAAAAGGAAGGGAGAGCAGTAATTTTCCTTTTATGAGTGGGTTTTTTCTGAGGGGGAGGGCTATCATAAATGGTGGCTTCTTTAGTTGAGGCCCTTGTTCATCTTTTTGGTAGGAAAACAGTCTTAATTTTCCTTTTTCTTTTTAGCATAGCGATGGGAAGGTTATCTTCAGAATCATCACTAGGAATATGAATGGTAGGATTAGATGATTCTCCTAAATTGTGGGATGGAGTTGATGTGGTGGGAGGGTCAATTGGATTGACTAATTCTGCTGGTGGGATTTTTGGGGGATCAAGAATGTTATCTGGTTGCTTCTCGTGGGGATTTTCAAGAATTTCTTGAGGATTTTCAGCAACTTGCTGAGGGATTTCATCAGCTTGCTCAGGGTCTAGGGGTGGATTATTGAGAGGGGGAATTTGTTGAGCAAAACCCCTCTGAATTAGTAGTTGGACAAGATGGTGATGGGTGAGGGAAAGAAGTGGGAATTTTACCTGTCTACAATAATGTGACATATTCTTTAGACACCCAAGTAAATAATACGGAATATTTAACAGTCGACCATGTCTCAAATGATTTAACAAGACAAAATCATGCTGATAGATTACCTGGTAGCGACCTTCACAAGTGAGATAATGTTTGACAAATTTAGCAACCGTTGGCCATGGAGGCGGTAATGAGTGAAGTCGGACACCCCAAACTTTGGGCTTGACCTGTTCTCCTAGTAGCAGAAAATCCATTTGTGCATTCAGAATGATATGCTTGTGACTAAACCATCGAGTGCCAGTGACCGGAAAACTTGAAACCTGTGCTATGTCATGCTCTGAGACTGGAATTCAAACTCCCTGGACAGTAGAATGGCCCTCCCGTAGATTACGTGCAAATTCAAGGACCTGTTTTGGATGGAATCCCTGAAGCCTCTAAAAATATCCTACCCAGCTTGCCCGCTGAAAAATCTGATATACCTCTGGATGTAATTCAAGTAGAGCTATCGAGCCGGGCTCATGTCGAATAGCAAGTCCTCCCATAGTTAACCAGCTTTGGTAAAATGCACAATCAAAAACCAAGTTACCACACTTCAAACAGGGTAAATGTTGCGAATGAGAACATGGAGTAACAACATAGAGGCAAAGTGATAAGACGTGATAGTGGGTAAGAAAAATGACGGTAATTGGCTTGTTGTGAAATGATGGCGTATAATCTTGATATTCCCCCCAACTATGGCTGAAATAAGGGCTTTAAATGTACGGGGATCATGGTAATATTGACATAATCTTCTCATTTAACCATAGTTTAATAGTACTTACACATAATATTGACATACCTCATGTTTACCTTTAATCCATATTTCAAAAAATATAGTGCTCGTTGACAATAGATCATCAATAGTCATAGAAGAATCTTTTGAAACATGAGGGTGATTATATTAAAGGTCTGTATAGTCATAGGAGAAGGCAGTGAAAGGACAGAATTAGCATAAAAATAATGGAAGAAATGATTCTCATGACGGAAAGTGTTGTGCAATGATGTCTTTTGAAACGAAATGGTGTTTTAGCAACGGGAAAATGGGTAAAGGATGGTGTTTCAGCAACAGGAAAATGGGTAAAGGATGGTGTTTCAACAACGGGAAAATGGGTGAAGGGTGGTGTTTCAGCAACGGGAAAGAGAGGGAAAATGTTGTTGAACAATATTGTTCCAGGAATGGGAAAAATAGGGAAAATGTTGCTGAAGAGTACTATTTCATTGATGAGAAAAATAGGAAAAATGTTGCTGAAAAATGATGGGAAACATGGGGAGGAGAAAGGAGGGGAATGATGGAAATTTTACTGCAAGATGGAGAAATGAACTATGGATGCATTGAGATGAGATGACAGTGCTTCACAAGATGAAGCTTGGATCTACTTGTAGTAGGATTGTCCTTTTCAATCAACCTTTCCTAAATCTGGAATCTACAAAATAATCAATTGCAACATGCCAACCCTTGACAGGGATTATTAGTTAAGAAATCTAATCTAATGCTAAAAATACAATGTAGAAATTAGATGCAATGAGGGGCAACAGGCTCCCCCAAAAAGAGATAATGTGAATCTGCCATGCAAGTGGCCTTAAAATCCTCTTTAGAAATGGGTCGCCGGTACAGACGGAGCTGATGACCATTTACTAATAATGGTGTTCTAGAATCATCAATTTTTAGGAGCCTTACTGTTCCATTGGGAAAAACAATATCTATTTCGTAAGGTCCCAGCCATCTTGTACGTAGTTTCCCTTGAAAATTTTCAAACCGAGAATCATACAATAAAGCCCAATTACCTTTTGGGAACTGCTTATGCTTGATGGTTTTATCATGCCACCTTGTTCTTTTTTGTTGGATCATATTTGTTTGATTAATGGCATCTAATCTCTTTTCATCCAATTCCTAGAGTTGCTGCAACCTAGTTGTCCATGCATCAATCAAATCAAGGTTAATAGCTAAAGCAGTTCTTAAGGTTTTAATTTCAAATTCCATAGGAAAAACAACACTTTTACCACAAACCAATTCATAGGGAGAAAATCTTGTAGTATTTCTCGAGGTAGTTCTGTAAGCCCATAGTGCTTCAAGGAGCCTTTGAGACCAATCCTTCATGTTTTCCTTCACTGTTTTTGTTAGAATGACTTCTATAACTTTGTTTGTACTCTCCACCTATCCATTGGCTTGGAGGTGGTATGGTGTAGTCATTATATGATGAATATGATATTTTTGAAGGGTGGTTTTAAAACCATGAGAATTGAAAGGAGGTCCTCCATCTATAACTAGCTCTCTAGGCACTCCAAATCTAACAAAGATTTCTTCAAATAGAAAAGCTAAAATATATTCTTCATTAGCTCTAATGAGTGCTTTAGCTTCCACCCATTTAGTCATATGATCTGTACAAACCAATATGTAAACTCTTTGATTGGATGGAGGATTAATGGGCCCTACAAAGTCTAGAGCCCATCTTTCAAAGGGTTCAAGTATTACCTGGGGATTCAATGGAATTTCATCTCTATGGTTAGGTTGACTCATTCTCTGACAGCTATCACAGGCCTGAACTTATTTGTTTGCATCCTTGAAGAGTGAGGGCCAATAATAACCCATCCTAAGAATTTTATGTGTCGTTCTCTTATCAGCGAACTGCCCTCCACAAGGGCCATCATGGCAATCCTTCAGTATATCATAAACCTCATCTTCTCTAATGCATCTTCGGATTTCATGATCAAGTCCTGTGTAGAAAAGAAACTCACTTATCCAGCTATACCAAGCACTTTGTTCAATGATCTTTCTTTTCTCTCGATGTGATAGGTGTGATGGTAACTTCCCTACAACGAGATAATTGGCAATGTC
This sequence comes from Pinus taeda, assembly GCA_000404065.3. Taxonomy (NCBI): domain Eukaryota; kingdom Viridiplantae; phylum Streptophyta; class Pinopsida; order Pinales; family Pinaceae; genus Pinus; species Pinus taeda. The sequence continues at coordinate 15,630 of APFE030384863.1, forward strand.
TGTGTACCAAGGTGAGTGAGCAGATACTGCAAATAAATATTCATCAAGAAAGGAATCATCTACTGGAGTATTATCATCAACTTTTAACTGAGAAAGGAAATCAGCATCTACATTTTCTTTACATGGTCGATCTACAATTGTAATATCAAACTCTTGTAATAATAATAATCGCCTGGTGACTCGAGCATTTGTGACAGATTTGTTCATTAAATACTTAATAGCCAAGTGGTCAGTATGGAAAAAAGTAGAGTAACCAGTAATGTAATGTCGAAATTTATTAATAGCATAAATGACTGCTAAAAATTCCTTTCCAGTAACTGTGTAATTAAGCTTAGCAGCAGTCATATTTTTACTAATAAAATAGATAGCATAAGGAAGATGGTTTTCCTCTTGTCCCAAGACAACTCTAATTGTAGTAGACGAAGCATCAGAGGATATATGGAAGGGAAGTGCCCAATAAAGACCCCTTAAAATAGGATTTGTAGATAACTGATGCTTGAGTTCATCAAATGCTTTTTGGCAAAGATCAGTCCACTTGAATTCAACATTTTTCATAAGTAACACAAACAAAGGAGAAGTTATTTTGGAAAAAAAAATTGATAAATCTTTTGTAGTATCCTGCATGTCCTAAAAAACTTCTTACATCAGTTTGTGTTCTAGGAATAGGAAGGTTCTGAATTACCTGTATTTTGGATGGATCTACCTGAATTCCCTAAAATTAAATAAAGTGTCCAAGTACAATTCCTTTATTCATCATCATATGACATTTTTCAGTACCTAAGGAAAGGTAAGCTTGTACACAACGTTTAAGTACTTTCTCAAGGTTTTGTAATGCATCCTCAAAATACACACCATAAAGGGGTAAAATCATCCATAAATATCTCCATAGAGTCATTAAGCATATCAGAGAAGATTCCTATCACTGCTCTTTGAAAGGTTGTTGGTTCATTACATAGTCCAAATGGGAGAACTCTATAGGCAAAATTTCCCTAAGGACTAGTAAAAGTGGTCTTATCTTGATCTTGGGGTGCAATTGTTATTTGATTATATCCACTAAAACCATCTAAAAAGGAGAAGAATTTCTTCCCTGACAAGCTATCTAACACCTGATTAATGAATGGCAAGGGAAAGTGATCCTTTTGAGTGGCTTTATTTAAGGCTCTATAATCTACACACGCTCTCCATTTCCCGTTTTTCTTAGGTACTATTACCAACGGAGAAACCCATTCACTATCAGATATGGGGTATATAAACCCTGCATTAAGCAATTTTGGAAGTTCCTCTTTAACAATTTCCCTCAAATTGGGATTCATTCGTCGTTGGGGTTGACAGATTGGTCGGAAACCCTCCTTGATATAGATGTGATCAGTACATAATTCAGGAGAGATTCCCTTCATATATGTATAGTCCCATGCAAATGCTTCCTTATTTTCACGAAGTAACTTCATTAGTTGTTGTGTTTCAGCATCTGTTAAGTTGGGGTTTATGTTCCATGTCTTGCCAGGTTTGATTTCTACTATTATGCTTTTTAGAGGAGATGGTAGTTGATGTTTGAGGTAGATCTTCATATTTAAGCTTTTCTTGGGTATCAGATTTCAAAACTGCAGTCAACTGATTGTGTGCTTTAGAAGTGATGGAGGAGGGTTCACAAATAAAATTATTAATTACTTCATCCTCCATGGTATCTTTAAGACTTAAAGCTTGTCCTATAGTCAAAATAGGTTGAGTAGCATTATCATCATAGTCCAACCATATAGAATTATCATTATTAATCATGGGTGTGGCACGAGGGTAGAGAATAAGTTGCTTGGTTTCACATCCATTAGAAATTTTCATTGAACTAGATCTACAGCTGATAAAGGCATCGACTGTGGACAACCAGGGCTTTCCTAGATTTAGAGGATGTCCCCCCAACTTTGTTTTAGTCTGTAATACCACAAAGTCAGCTGGGTAATTCGAGGATTCAACTGAGATGATTAGGTCTTCAATGAATCCTTCCGGTTTGATTGTAGAATGGTCAGCTAACTCTAGAATGTTTTATGTCTCTCTGATCAAATTCTTTAGCTGTAATAGTTGTCAACTTTCAAGAGTCATAATATTTATAGCAACACCTAAATCTACCAGAACTCGTGAAATGATAGTTTTTCCAATTTGTATTGTAACAGTAGGATTGTCGGGATCACCATATTTAACAGGAGGGGCTTTATCAGACATTAAGGCAGATAGATCACCCATAACATGAACTGTAAGGGGATCTTTAGATTTCCTATCGGGTTTCTTAATACAAATATCTCTCATAGTTCTGGCATGAATTGGTACATCTCTTAGTGCTTGTAAAAGTGGAATTTTAACATAAAGATTCTGTGATTCCCCTAAAATATTGAAAGCATGTGGCTCAAGCATTTTAGTCAAAGCTAAACACTCAGGGAATGGTGGATCTATTATTTTAGCACCCTTATTAGAGGGTGGTTGTACCTCCTTACGTGAATTATTTTTCTCTGTCTCTTCTTTACCAAAATTAAAAGAGGTAATATCATCAATAATGGGTTTGACTATTTTCCCAGATCATAAATGAATATCATTACACTGCGCAGGGAAAACAAGAAGTATAGGTTGGTTCTGAATATCAATAACTTGCACAACTTTATAATTGGGGTTAGGGTTTGGTTCTACAGGTAGCTAGGGTCTCATCAT
>APFE030384863.1:19963-43798 GCA_000404065.3 Pinus taeda
GTAGGGTTAGTTTTCTTGCATCCTCTCATGCATTCTGCACATCTGAAAGAAAAACATTAATGCTTTTGAAATCTACAATTGCCTTCCCTGGCAACGGCACCAAAATGTTGGTCACTTTAATTGCTTATTAATTAAAAAAACCAAGTGCTACATGAATTTTCAATCTAGGGAAGTCTGTATATTTCAAAGGCAACCACACACTGTATATGCTCAATCCCAAAAGCAATGAAAAGTTGTAGTAACAATTACACTAATCACACCTTGCTTTAAACAAACTGAAGCTCTACTCTGAGTTACAGCAGGAACAATCTCTCTATCGCAGACAATTATCAAAAGAATCCTGGATTACATTAAAAAGAACAATCTAGGAAAAGAAATCAATATGTAGAGGAAAAGACTAGTTGTGCTATAACATAGAACAAGACCCTATTCCCCAAGTAGGAACCTTCAACACCTGTTTCTGACTACTATGCTTCACAAGCTCACCTTGTAAACCTGATTACCAATTAAAATTATCACTGATTAGCTAGGAATGAATTTATGAAAACAATGCAATAATCAAATGGAAAACATAATTTCAGCAATAAGTACAGAATTCTAATAATGCGTAAGCAATTTCAACAAACAAAGTTTAACAAGGTATGAATTGAAAAAATAACACTTAACGCACTACAAGAATTAATGGGTGAATCTTGTGATGAAGGTGGGCCCTTTCCTTCTCACAAGATTCCCCAGAAAAAGGAACTAAGAAGGAATACTCAGAACAATATTTTATTCATCCGTCAATGTATCATATTACAAAAGATTCAAGTTCCTTTACTTTCAGCTAGACCTTCCCGTAGTTTGTATGTACACTCTAATGTTGATGTCTCCTCTTTTTAAAGAGGAGACATCTATTATACAATTTATTACATTATAAATCCTATCTTTAACCCGATATGTTGAAATAGGATAATTGGTTCTTCTATTAACAAAATGTTGTTACAATGGTTGTGACAATGCCGACTTTGGAATGTAGTTGTTACGGCCAGTATAATAGCTCCTTCAATGATCTCATCTTGTTGTTGCTAAATCTAAAATGCAAATCACGGGTTGTTTCAGCAATGGGATTTGTGCACTGTTCTAACTATTTTAGCAACGTAGACCGCAATGAAAAATCTACAGTCTTCAAATTGTTTCAACAACTATCCGATCAACGATTAATTATGAAGGTAATGAAAAATTATATGTAAAACAAATTAAACATATAGTAATGAGAATAAATTTTATATACCTTTGGAAAATGGATTAAAGTAATAACATGGACTTTAAATATGGATTGAAAAAGGGTGGAATGATAGCAAAATATGTGAGCAAAAAGGTACAATGTAGGGTCCTAACAAAGATGTTCGCTGGATTGTGGAGGACTTGTTAGCAGTCTTTCCAACCTATGTTTGTTGGTCTTTTAGATCAACTTGATAGTGACACTTGGGATAATTTTTTCATGGTTATCATAGGCTTGTCATAGGTTTTGAGAGGTTTTACAATGTTAGGAGATACCCCCCTCCCCAAGTAGATAAACAAGTCCTAGAAGTTTGGAGTTGATAAGATGCAAGATCAGGGCTACAAAACTCTTGAGAAAACTCATTTTTGAGAGGCATATGCAGGTCTTGTGAACGAAGTCCACGTATATGGATGTTTTATGAAGGAAAGTCACATATACTTCCTGAAAGTGAATTTTTTTTCATTCCTTGCATAGATCGAGAAAAATTTGACATGGTAATTCACTTCTCAATTAATTAGTTAAGGTTAGAAATGGTTGAATAAGTCCTCAATTGGGTGTGAACACCTTTAGTGCATATGTAGTGATGATTATGGTTGGATGTTTTCAACTTTGTGCACTCTTGATGCCACTCCAAAGATGAATTTCCCCTAGCACATTTTATATACATCATTTTTGGAGTTGAGTGTTGGTCGATTTTATGTGATGGTGGGTTAGAGAAGGTTTCATTGTGTGAGTATGCTTCAAAGCCATTAGTGAGCTTGATTGCTTCAGTGTATGAGATCTAGTGGAAGAAGTATGAGCAGATCTAGTTTTTGAAGCACAATATTGATTCAAATCTTCATATTTCATATCAGTGATGCAGAGAGTTGTAGCAGAGTTTGGTATTGCTGGAGAGCTTGGTATAACTCCATATTAGTGACTCTCACATTCTTTTTGCAGGAGATGATGATGCATTTGGAACATAGCTATATGTCTCCTTTATTGATGTTTTCTTGTGTTCTTGTTCATGGTTATGTTTATCATATGGTGTATTTGTTGCTTATGATTTATGCAAATCTGCAAATGTTTAATGATTTGGTTTTAATTAGCATGTGTGATTTAGCAAAGTAAATAAAAGAAAAATTTTGGTAATAAGACACACTATTGATTCATGACCCCCCCAGTATTGCTCAACGGTTTCCATCCATTGGTATCATACGAGGCTCTTCATTGTAGCTTGATCGTTGGAGAGTAGATATAGGGTTTATTGGCGAAAATTTGATTTATTTTTTTTCAGAATGGCTAAGAACAAGAGGAAACAGCTTCAAAAAAGGAATGGCCTTCAAAATAAGGAATCTCATCCACAAGAGTCTCATCTTCCTAGTGTAAGAGGTTCAACAAATAATGTGCAGAAATTAGAAGATAATGAATCCAAAGGTATAATTATTAATGATTTTCTTTTGAGTTACAATTTTGAGGATTGAAATTTTGATCATGCTGAATTACCTAGTGGAGATGAGAATGATATTAAGGTTCTTAGAGATAATATTCCTAAACTAATAGCTACATGCAAGGATAAAAACAATTATTGCATATCTATGATGACAAGGAGGCCAAGCTCAAGGAAGAGATTGTGAACTTAAAATTTAAATTGGCAAAAGCAGAAAAAGTTGAGGAAGGAATGAGAAAGTAGTACCAAGAAAAGGAAAATGAGTGTGAGATATTAGAAGTTGAAGTGGTGTCATTAAGAAAGCAATGAAACATGGAGAAGAGCATTGTGGCTTTGGATAGTTTTCTTGAGATCTAAAGATCACTATTGGATAAATATGGTCTTGGATTTCAAAAAGGTGAGTCTAGTTTTCATTCAAGTAAAAACGACAAAGAAGAACCCAAGAAGCCTATAGAAAATAATTCTAGTAGAAAGAATACAAACCGAGAAAACAAGAAGAAAAACTAGAATAAGATCAAGTAACAAAACCAGCAATAGAAAAGAAAACCTCAACGAGCACCTACATTTAGAATATATTTTTCTCTAATAGAGGATCGTGATAGATTTGCAAAGTTCCAAAGGAACCAAAGTCCTTTCATTTGTTTCATGCATAAGGTAGAATGTTACAATTTTCATAGATTTGGGCATGTTGCAGCTAAGTATAGGAGCATAACATATAGATCTAACCAGTGGAGCTTACAGCAATATCAGCGGCCAAGGAGATTGGACAACATGTATAATTGTGGTTTTCATGATTATTGATGTTCATGTAACTTGTTTGACCTTAAGGAAATAGATTGTAGGTCTAGCCAATGGAGGAGAAGCAAATTGCATGCAAGGTATAGACCTGGAATGAGCAGCAAGATATTTTATCCTCTTGCTTCATATCTTGGCCATGTGTAGTGCTACACATGTCATAACTTCGACCATATGGCAAGAGAATATTTTCTTCCCTGTTATCCAAGACAAAATCGTCAAGAGCAGAAAAACAAAGAGGACCTACCGGAAAACCAGTAAAGGAGGAAAAGAAGAAGCCAAAGGCCATGTGGAGAATGAAGGAGAAACATCTCTTCAAGTAGTGAAGAGCATCCCCTCCTGTAGTACATGATTATTTCTTCCATTTACAAGAGGACTACATAGTTCATGACAGGTGCATAACCTCAGGGGTAGCATATGGTAGATTGATGAGTATAAGATGTTGCAGCAACATATGATGAGTTCATTTGAGCCTCATGCACTTTTAGGTCCACAAGATTAACCTATCTATTGGAGGTATATTGAGCTTAGGGGGAGATATGCATGATATGAGGTTTGCATGAGTTGTTTGATATCTTTCATCATTTTCAAATAGTTATTTGTAGTTGTTTTACATATGTTTCCTGAGTGAAAGAAGTACAGTTTTTCAGCCATATATATGTTTTTGGTCTCTACTGCCAGTTGGTTGAAAGTTGTGAATCCATGCATGCAATGAGATCATTGATGGGATGCATAGAGATGACATTAGACATGGACCAGCCACGTATGATTTTTCATATGATGATCATTACAACAATTTATTTGTTCTTGATTCATCATTTTATGTTGATTGAGAGTCATTTCCTTAGTGAGTTGAGTCATCATGGTGATAGGAAAGTTTATGGAGTCATTTTGTAGCCACATAGTTGGGTTAATTATGATGTAATAATCATGATATATCATGTTTTTGAGTCATTGGTCCATAGTAGATGATCATAGAATCCATGTATTCATTGATATCTTCATGTAAAATGCTCATGGAGCCATGTACTTGTATTGTATGTATCATTGGGTAATTTACTCATGATTCATGAGGTCATGTTATGGTCATATATTGGTCATGTATGAGGTATTATGTTTCTGCTACAGCCATGTATGTATCAATGTATATGTCATTTGAGTCATGGTCATGTGGATTCTATGTCCATATGGTGCTTCTATTTGTGGGAAAGAATTATTTTTTGTAGCGAAAGTGTTTCATTGCAAGTTGGAGTTGATCTTGGAGATGGAATGTGTTCAAGGGAGAATTATTTATTCCTATTCACTTTAGCTGTACATTTTTGGCATTATGATCCACTTGGAGGTGTTAATGGTGTGCCTCATACTATGCTATGACAGTTGGAGTTTTTGAACTCATGTTTTGAGAAGAGAGGTTGATTGATGTTGTTGCTAAGTAGTTGTCATGGCGAGTGATGTATTGATTCTCATGTGTCTATTGTCTCATACACTTGATTCTACTCATGGTTTCATATTATAATGATGTTGCATATGATGCTTGTGTGGTTTCCTCTTGTGCATATTACTACTACTGCTAGAAGTTGTTGGTTGGTATGTTGCTCTAGATGATGATTCATATATTTGTTTCTTACTGCTACTGATGTGGAGAGACATTTATTTTTTATGATGTGCATTACTTTTCACCCATGTAGAGATTATTTGCTTCATTTTTTGTGCTTCAATTCTTGTTTCCTATTCACATGGAGTTGTCCCTTTTCCATTGATGTCAAAAAGGGGCAGTGATAGAGGAGATTGGTCTGAAAGTTGTGTGTGGTTGCCAACAATGCCAAAGGGGGAGATTGTGGGAATTATGGTTTGCATGGTTCCATCTATCTGATGTTGGCATTGTCTCATGATGGCATTGATGTCAACCCTATATAGTCTGGTTTATGTTTAGATACCTTCATTGTAGCATAGTTTGCAGCTACTTAAGTTGGCATGGATGTGAACTCTTGATGTTAGCCTTTTAAGAGTAGTCAGATGATGGCATTGGTATGTTTGAAGGTTCCTCATGTGCTAGTGGTGTTCATGGATGTGTTTCGTTGAGATGTCTTGTGTTGCCATATGTTAGCATGTGCATTGATTGGAAGAATTGTTGATGTTGCTACAAGTGGATGATGTAGATTCTTGATGGACAAGTTAGTTTACGTTGGAATGTGTTAGAACTGATATTGATCCTATGATGATGGCACACTTGATGACTTGTTACAGTGTGTTGATGGAGATATGCTACAATGTATTGTAGGCATGTTAGAGGTGTTGCATCTTGTGTAGATTTTCGTTGGAGAGTGGAGGACTTGTTGGCAGCCTTGCCAACCTATGTTTGTTGTCCTTTTAGGTCAACTTGGTAGTGACACTCGAGAGACTTTTTTCATGGTTATCAAAGGCTTTTCATGGGTTTTTAGAGGTTGTACAATGTTAGGAGATGCCCCCAAGTAGATAAACAAGCGTTGGAAGTTTGGAGTTGATCAAATGCAAGATCAGGGCTGCAAAACTGTTGAGAAAACTCAGTTTTGAGAGGCATATGCAGGTCTTATGAAGGAAATGCACGTAAACACAATTTTTATGAAGGAAAGTTGTGTATACATCCTGAAATTAAATTTATCTAAATTCCCCACATAAATCGGGAAAAAATTGACATAGTAATTCACGGAAGCTTCTAAATTAATTAGTTAAAGTCATAAATGGTTGAATAAGTCCTTCATTGGGTGTGAACACCTTTAGTGTACATGTATTGATGATTATGGTTGGATTTATCAACTTTGTGCACTCTTGATCCCAGTCCAAAGATGAATTTTACCCAGCACATTTTATATACATCATTTTTGGAGTTGAGTGTTGGTTGATGGTGTGCGATAGTGAGTTAGAGAAGGTTGCATTGTGTGAGTATGAATCAAAGCCATTAGTGAGCTTGATTGCTTTAATGTATGAGATATAATTGTAGTATGAGAAGACCTATTTTCTAAAGCATATTATTGGTTCAGATCTCCAAATTTCATATCATTGATGCAGAGTTTGGTATTGGTAGAGAGCTTGGTGTAACTCCATATTAGTGACTCTCACAATTTTTTTTACAGGATTTGTTGGTGCATTTGGAACATATCCATAGTGTCTCATGTGTTTATTCTTTCTTGTGTTCTTGTTCATGGTTATGATTCTCATATGGTGTATTTTTTATTATGATTTATGCATATATATATGCAAATGTTTAATGAGTTGTTGCTAATTAGTGTGTGTGATTCAGAAAAGTAAATAAAAGGAAAATTTTGGTAATAAGACACAGTACTAATTCACCCCCCCTCTTAGTAGTGCTCAAAGGTTTCCAACATATCTAAGAGGAGGAAAGAATGATCTCTAGAGATAGAATTTCGCATCATGAAGGAGAACCTACAACATTTTCATCCTATGACAAGAAAAAGAAATGTAATAAACATAATTCTGCTTTCAGATAAAATAAAGAGAATCTAGACAAGTCAAAAGTTAGATGCTTTAACTATCAAAAGCATGGTCACTTTGCTCATGATTTTAAATAAAGAAGGAGTACACCTATATTCAAAAACAAATCTAAGTATAGGAAAGACACTTCTAAAAATCAAAGAAAAGGCCTTCCTAAGAAAAAAAAAAATCCAAGGTATAGAAATAATGTAGCAGAAACACAATCAGAATATTTTCTTGTTTCTGCTCTTTCCATTTCTTCTTTTACAGATTCATTTGATATTTGGTTAGGTGATAGTGGTGCTTCCAAACATTTTACTGAGCACAAAGAAAAACTCTCTAATATAGTTGAGAGGGAGACTAGTTTAAATGTTATCTTTGGATATAATTCTACTCACCAAGGTTTTATCTTGATTTCAGTTAGATGATGGAAAATCTAGTTCTCTGTAGGAAGTTGTGTATGTACCTAGTTTGAAAAGGAATCTTGTATCCGTATCTGCTCTAGAAGATTAAGGAATGAAAGTTTCTTTTATTAATGGAAAATTTATAACTTATCCTTTGAACTCAAGTATGAGAGAAGCCTTCACCCTTGGATCAATATGTGAAGGTATTTACAAAATCATGGTAAACTCATTCATGTGCTAGTCCATGATACCGATCTTTAGTGTGAGATATGACACATAATATCCGCTCACCTACACTACAAAGCCTTGCCTCATGTAAGGAAGATGGTTTTTGGAATGCCTGAGATTAGAATGGATCATGAAGGAGTTTTCCCAAGATGTGCAAGTCGAAATAATATAAAGGAACCATCCCTTCAATAAAAACAAAAACTAGTTAGGTATTTCATCTCATACATTCTGATTTATGTGGACCTATGCCTATTACTTCTCTTGGTGGCTACTTGTATTTCATGATTTTTGTGAATCATTTTTCTCGCAGGACGTGAATAATATTTTTGAAAAATAAAGGGGAAGCATTTGACATGTTCAAAGATTTCAAGGGTCTAATTGAAAACCAAACTGGAAAGTTGATCAAAGATTTCAAATCTGATAATAGGGGAGAGTTCACCTCCAATTATTTTAATAATATTTTCAAAGATATCAAAATAAATAAAGGAACCATTATGTCATACAATCCACACAAAAAATGGTGTGGTTTAGAGGAATAATAGAACCATTATGGAAGAAGTTAGAGCCATGCTTCGTGATCAAAAGCTACCAAACTTTTTGTGGGGAAAAGTTGCAAATGTTGTTGTTTATGTGCAAAACAGAACTCCTCATCGGGCCTTAGACAATAAGAATTTTGAAGAAGTATTCACTAGTAAAATGACTGAGGTGATTCATTTGAGAATATTTGGTTATCTTGTGTACTTCCATGTGTCAAAAGAGAAAAGGAACAAAATAGAAGCTTCAATTAAGAAAGGTACATTTTTTGTTACTGTGATAATTCAAAATCTTATAGATTTTATGTACCTAGTCAAATAACTATAGAGTTTAATATAGACGTAACATTTTATGAATATGCAACTCTTATAAAAACAAGAGACTCTCCTCCTCTTGCCAATTTTGAAAGACAAGTTGTTAATGAAAAAGAGCCTACATCTGAGTATGAACCAAAACTTGAGAATAAGCTTTTTGATAATCCAATAGGTTCCATGGATCCTCTAGATCCTCCACCACATGATCCTCCTACCATAACAATATCACTATGCTTATGAGATACCTTACAAGATGTTGAACAACACGCTGCCCCAAGGGGAACATTTAGAGAAAGTAAGAAGCCAAGTCAGTTTCAAGGGAATGTTGCTGCCATGAGCAACATCATTTAGGAACAACCATGCACCTTTGAAGAAGTTGCAAAATAACAAGTCTGCAAAGATGCCATGACTGAAGAATAAGAGTCCATCACCAGAATGATGTCTGGGAAGTGGTTCCTAGACCTCAAGGTAAATTTTTTGTCATTTCCAAATGGTTGTTTAAGATTAAACCTATTGTAGATGATAGTATTGAAAATATAAGGCTAGATTTGTAGCCAAACGTTTCTCTCAGAAAGAGGGAATACATTACGATGAGAATTTTGCACCTATAGCTCGATATAATACCATTTGATCTATTGTTTCCTTAGTTGTTAGCCAGTGATGTATTCTTCACCAAATGGACATGAAAATTTCTTTCTTGCATGGCTTCCTCAAGAAAGAGGTATTTGTGTAACAAACACAAGGCTTTGAAGCGCATGATAGGGAAACTCATGTATGCACACTGAAGATATACTTGCATGGGCTGAAGAAAGCTCCAAGAGCTTGGTATACTTGCATTGATAGCTACCTGATAAAGCATGGTTTCATAAGAAGCAGTGCAAACCCAAACCTCTACTTCAAGCCAATCCAAGGTATACCTTTGATTTTGGTATTGTATGTTGATGATTTATTCTTGATAATAGGAGAACCTCTTATCCTCTAGTGTAAGAGGGAGTTAGCTTATGAATTTGAAATGAAAGACCTTGGTTTGATTCATTACTTTTTGGGTCTAGAGGTATGGAAAAGACCTAATGAAATCTATATTTCTTAAGGAAAATATGTTGTTAATCTTCTTGAAATATTTATTATGGTAGAATGTAAGTCCATGCATACTCCTACAAAAATGAAATTTAAGAAATTATGTGGCAAAGATGCAAGACCTATTTTGGAAAATCCCACAGAGTATAGACATCTCATTAGTGCTTTGATGTTTTTGGTAAACACTAGGTCTGACATATGATTTTTTGTAAACGCTTTAAGTCAACATATGATTGATTCCTTTCATGCCCACTAGGTTGTTGCAAAACATGTACTCAGATACTTGTATGGAAGTATCAATGTAGGATTGATATTATACACTACTAGAAATCTAAGACTTCATGGATATACTAATGTTGATTGGTCTGGTAAATCTTCTAATAGAAAGAGAACTTATAAGTGTTTCTTTAGCTTGGGATATATGATGGTATCTTGGATGAGAAGAAAGCAGAAAAATGTTGCACAGAGAACATTTGAATTTGAGTACATTGCTTCTAGCATGGCTAGCTATGAGACATTTTGGATGACAAACCATTTTGTGGAACTATTTGAGCAAGTTCCAAACATAACAACTCTATATTATGACAATAAGAGTGGGATGTGTCTTGCATAAAATCTCGTGTTTCATGATAATTCCAAGCATATTGAGATCAAGTATCACTATATCTAATATATGGTGTAGAGAGGAGCAGTGAGGCTCCATCACATATCCACTAATGATCAAATAGCTCAAATTCTTACCAAGCCCTGACCAAAAGGAAATTTCTTGGTTTTTAGAGAGAAACTTGGACTTATGGACGTGACCCTTCTAGGAAGCAGTCACAGCTAATCGAAAACATTGAGTTGTCTTTCCCCCTGTCATAGCTCATAGGATTAGGGAATGATGTTGGAAATCTCTTGAGGATGTGGGACCTCTTGTGTAGTGTGTGTCACAAGAGTAGGCCTCAGTATGCATCTAACCCATAGTTTGGGATGTGGAAAGAGCCACCTATATGGCCAATAGGTGTAGTGAGACTTGTCTATGTGACTTGTTTAGGATGTAGGTGTTCCACCACTTCATGTAATGAAACTTGACTTTTTTTAGTCTTGTCCAGGTGATGATACCTTCCTTTCCAAATTTTTGTTCAGTGGGTGATTCCTCTTTAGATTACAACTTCATTGTTACGGATATTACAGAGTAGAGTTGAATTGAGATGAATGAAAGAGATCAAAGGAAGTGGATATCTTTGATATAGGAATAAATTCCTCCCCAACTAAGAGGGAGTGTTAAAATTTAGCAGCTCAGTGATGAATTTCTCTTAGAAGAAATCATATCTTTAAGCTCTGTTTGAACCAACTATAGTCAAATTTCATTTTGTCACAATTCTAATATGATTTTCCAAAAATAGTAAGTCACGTCCCAATTCAAAAGGGACTTTCCAAAAGTTTAAATTCATGTCTAAATGATCAAGGATTATCTTGACATACTGAAACCATTTTAAAATCAAATCAATCACGATTATACAATTCAAGAATTGATATTTTTATCCTTATTAGTATTATTATTATTATTATTATGATACTTTCACAAACTAGTCTAAAGTCATTCACCTTTAATGGATTAATAAAAATGAATTCTCTCATGGAATAAGTAAATTAAATTGAGAATCTCTTACTTGGAAAATCAAACCTCTCTCTTGTAATAAAATAGTAACTCCACACTTAAGATAATATAGCTCTCCCTCACTAATTCAGTGTATGGAAAAAGTGTAACTCTTCCTCATTAAATGCACTTGTAAATCCTTCATTCAATTCAAATTTTAACTCTCACCAAATACTATCTCATGTCTAAGTGTAACTCAACCTCTCTCCCTAATTCAAAGTGTAACTCCTCAAGACAATTGTACCTCTCTCTCTATTCTTGGGATGAGTTACACTTCTCTTAAAGTAACTCCTCCCTCATGGAATTTGATTCTCTTATTAATTGCTCAAGGCATGAATTCATTTTGTAACTCCTCTCCTTTCCCATATATTTAAGCGAGAGCAAGTGAGAACTGAGAGTAGCATGTTCATTTTGAATAAGGAGAGAAATTTTTGAGTGTGTACAAGAGAAGTGTGAGAGGTAGTTAACCGTTGGAGCAAAGGAAGAGTTGGAGAGGTTGTGAAGGACATGACTTGATCAAGAGAAGGAGGATATATTCAAGCAAAGAGAAAGTGCACATCAACTTCAAGTTGATCAGACATTGGTTACTTTATTCATTCTCATCCTCTCTCTCTCTCTTTGTACCCTCCTAAACAATTGAAGAAATCTAATTAAAGAAGAATCATTTGAGTTTTCCCCCTTGAAGGGTTTTTCCCTAGTCTTGGACCAAAATCTAAGAGTCTCTGTATGTCTTCATATGACCCTTATTTTTATGTTCTATCTACAATTGTTGATTTGAAAATTTTTGAACAAGAAATCTGCAATCTAAGTGATTCTAACAACATAGAACATTCAATTTTCTACAAAGTACATTTAGTTTTCTATAGAGTGTGTTCAACTTTCAGCAAAGTATATTTAGTTCCATTCAATTTTCTGCAAAGTACATTTAGTTTTCTACAAAGTACATTCAACTTTCTGCAAAGTACTTTCAGTTCAATTAATTTCTATTCAACGTAAATTCATTTTTCTGCATAAAAATTTCAAAATTCTACAAAGAATTTTTAAATTTTTAACAAAATATACCCATAAATATGTTATAGGGTATGTTGCTTTCAATTTCTAACCTTCACCAACAGTCACAATTTTTAGCATAATTTTTTGGTTTCGCAGTGGCTCGACTTGATTCCAGTTGGAAATGAAAATAGATTCATTTAAGTACCCCCAATAGAAATATGTTTTGAAAACGTGAATATTTAATGAGTCAAGTACACCAATGAACAACCTAGGAAACAAAGTTTTCTTAGGGCATATTTATGATAGATAATTGGTAATTAGGGGATAATTTTTTCATAAAAATCAAAATGAAATGATTCAAGATGGATTGTAAACTAGGTTCACATTAGGGTGTGCCATATAAATAGGTCTAAAAGATGTGTTCATTTAGTGTCTGAAAAGTTGTATTTGCCAATTTTGTTTAGAGTAATATCATTGCGACAAAATTCAATAACCAAGATATTTTTCCAAATAATTACCTATATATATGATATTTTTCATAGGCATATAGTTTTCAATACAGGGAATCCCCATGCCAAAAATTGCAAACACCCAGTTTTCAAGTTTTGTGATATGGTCTGCCCAAAATGTGAAAACGACACCTACAAGCATTCCATACAAACTTGTTGAAGAATGATGTATCTCTTAAAGTATTATTTGGGTATCATTGGATTTTTTTGAGGGATTTTTCAACATAATTCTCTTCTACTAGAAATATAAGTGACCCATATCATAACTTGCATGATATGAATAAATTATTATAGGCTAATTCTAATGTACAAATTTAATTATGAGAATTATAGTTATAAAGCTATGGAGGTTATTTCATGAAATGAATAATGTAAAATTACCTCAATGAAGTAGGAGAAGGTTTATGATGCATCACACACTTGTTATTTCAACCCATGGACCTTCAGGATTAAAGAGACTAGGTGTGTGGTAGTTTTAGTCAATGGTTAAGAGTGGATGGCTATGGAGGGCATAAAAATGAAGGAAATAGTTATTGATCAATGAGTGAAAATGGGAGAGAAACCAATAGGTACATCATTGACAATAAAGTGTTTGCATGAAAGGATTGTGGAAATATTTTTTAGCAACCCAAGGTAACAATAGAATGAATACGCAAATAGGCTATATGTATGCTCTTTTCACTTATAATATGCCACTAAAGATGAATTGAAAGAGGAGTCACTGGAGGATTTCTTAATAAAGAATCCAGCTCGAGTGTGATATGAGAGGATGAGATCCTGACATAACCACCATGGGAATCCTAGAGATTCCGTGTAGTGCCTCATCATTTGACGTATGAAATTGATATAATGAGAACCTAACATAACCACCATAAAAGCTCTAGAGAGTCCATAGAGTGTCTCGTTATCTAGGAAATTTTTCCACGCCATGTTCCAAAGAATCTAGAATATTTAAAAATAGATATTTAATTAATACATGCTAAAAATAATGAAAGACTTAAAAAAAATCATGAATCATACCTTCTTGAAGTAACCTCTCCTTGACTCTTCTTCCAATGGAATCCTTATTTACCAATACTAAATCATCGTATCGATCTTCTTGCAAAAGCAATTAGTACTATGGGTGACTATTACTGCACCAAAAAATAGAATTCTAATTTAACTTAATTCATGCATCTATATGACCTAATGTAAAGTGCTTGGGATAAGAGTTATCAAAGGGGTAGTTGAATATTCCCTAGATCTATTGGTTATTTGTAACACTTTCTCTAAATTATAAGACAAGGAACCCAAATATTTGTTGAAACCCCTAACACTAATGCTTCCCTGATTTCAATTGTGCCCTTGTTGAATACATGTAACTGGGTAGTCAAACTACTTAATTCACAATTGATACCTTCTCCAAACCCTTCTACCTACTCTTATAATCTCTCATTGGAGTTTCAATGACCATGATCATTTCTCAATCGACGGCTAATGTCATCTTTATCAATTAATTTTTCTGGAATTCTCTAGAGAAAATTCAAACTTCCTCAATTAATTCACTTTAATTAACTAGTTTTCTTAATCTAGACTCAGGAAATATTTAATTATTAGCTAATTAATTTTATTTAGGTGTCTCCAAGTATTTCTCGTGAAACCTTTTTGGGTTTTTGAGTTCTCATGTTCCTTAGCCTCTTAGGCATCATAGATAATATAACACTTGTCGATGCTACCATAATCTAACTCTCCATCTTAGTAAGGAAGATATTCTCCACTATACCCATTTGCTCCCTAAAGTAGACATGCCTTTCCCTCCCCAAGGCTTTTCTAATTATATCATCCACATGTTGTTCTGTGGAAAATTGTTGTAGCCGAACTGATACATGTTGCACACAATCTTTGATTCATCTATTGCATCATGTATCTGAGCCATCCTATGTTGCTACTACACTACTCTGATCTCACACTATGGATGCCACTATGTTGCCTCCACACTGCTACTATCACTGCAAATATCTATATTGATCTCTTAGAACCTAAAGATTCAAGATTCCATATGGTTTCTCCCTCTGAAGCTAGACTCCCTCTAAGTCTTAAACTCTTATTGTTCTACTGATTCACTACAATTGGCCCTACACCTATCTCTTGAGTATCTAATTGTGCCTCACAACTGGCTCTGAAAATATCTCATGAGCATCTATATACACCTTTCTAACGCGTTGATCCTCCTATTACTCAATACTTGGGATCTTGTAGCAAATTCAATGATCCATCTAAGGAATACTCATCAATTGGGTCTAATCTAATAATCAAGCCCTCCTTGGCTTGATTTAGACCTCCTTGTTTCTCCTCCCTAGGAACCTTCCCTGTTTAGCATATTGTAATTTCATACTCCTCCTCCTCCTGAGGATAATACTACAAACATAGTGAATTCATCCTCTAACTTGGTGGACAAATCCTTGATCTCTGCTAAAGTTGTTTTCTTCTTCCCATGTTTATCCTTCTTCTTATTCATAAATAGGATGACACAATGATTGATCTCACCACATCTGAATTACTTTGCCTTCAAAAAATATTGTTTCTTCTTATATTAATTATATTATTGTCCCTGACTAGGACCCTTCTTTTGTCTTACCTTCCCTACAAGAGCAATGTTCTCCTCTTCCATCTCTACCTTAAGTCTCTTGCCATTGTTGTTGGTAGTACCATCAACGATACTAAGCCTCAAATCCTCCTAGGTGAACTCACTTCATAGGAATTCCCAATATGGAAGCTTGTCATGTCTAGTAATAACATGAACAAACATATGTCATTCCTTAGTAAACCCATTTAGAGATGTATCCACCAGTTCGTCCTTTGCTATATTCTCTCCAACTAGCAGCGAGACCATCTCTAACCAATTGAATTTTGGTGAGATAGGATGTTATTTTCTTGCCCTTTTTCATCATGATGGTCCTAAGCTTATCTTTAGTATCATCTTATAATTATTGGAAGGATCCTAGTATAGCTTAATGATGGTGTCACACATCTCCTTCATTGTCCCTTTTTCCACGATATGTGAAATGATGTGATCCTTGACCCCATCAAGGATCATCTTCTTCACCTTGGTGATATCCCTCCTATAATCATGAAAATGGATGGTATCTATAGGCACAACTATCATTTTTGTAGAAAAATTTGTCATACCATTCTCATCCAATAAGAAAAACATCTTAGCCTTCTCTATGCCAAAGTTGGAGGCTCCATCAAACTTGTCCTAATCTCTCATTCCTATTGTGACCATATTTATAAAACTCTGTGAAACTCAATCAACTGATGAATCCCTTCTTCGTCCAAAAAATAACTCGACCTTCTCCTCTATAGCTCGTGCTTCACATTGGAAAACTAGACTACACAAATCTGCTATTGGGGAATTTGCACTAGCCTCCATAACCTCTTCTAGAAATTTAGATTACCTGATGCTTCACTTCTGAGAACTCTATCTATCTTTGAAACCTCTTCTGAAACTAGCACACGCACTACTAACCTTGAAACACACATTGGATCGACTAATAGTATAATCGGGAAATTTGCACTGCCTTAACTCAACCTCTATTGCTATAAATTTCGTCCTCCCTTTCTAACGCTGGAATGTTGGAAACCCTCTAAGAAGTTTCCTAGAAACTCCCTCTCTATGTGCTTTCTCTTTCATTCCATGTGTTGATCTTCTACTGAAAAACCCTTTTGTTTCAAACCTCTAATCTTCACTGTGAATCTATGATCTGCCTCCAAAAACCCGTTATGGCAACCTTACTGCCTATTACTGTAACTGAGAAATTTGATTCTTCATCTGGATCACCTCATTAGACTAGAAATTGATTTTTTTCCTCTTATATTTGCACTTCCTAGCTAGGTATATGCATATTTGCTTCTTTGTGCTTCATATATCCCTTTAAACTACACAACATTTTCTCAATTCACTTTAAAGCCTCTATGATCTGATATTTTGTCTGATACCATGTGAAATTTTCACAATTGTAATAAACTGGAATTTGATCTTCTATCTATTGGAGATTATTTAATATTTGTAATTGTATTTACAAAAAATAACGATTAAATCACTATTGCAATATTTACTAATAAAACACTATGGAATATAAAATATGGGACTGAGAAAACATGCATAGACACATAAAAATATGACACTATTATTTTTGGACAAATGTCCTTTGAAAAACCCCCAAGGGAAAACCAGTGTAGCAGATGAGGGTATTATTATTATTCAACAATTTAGGATAGATTACAATTAGTTTTCTTTCACAACCTTCGATAAATATTGATCTCCTCTAGAGAAATAATATAGAGACTAATTGTCTCCCTCTGTAATTGGATCCTACCTCTCTCTCTAGCACCTCGCACTTCCTGGATGTTCACACTACCTAGCTGAAAATGTGCATTGTTTCTTCCAGAAATTCGTTCTTCCTCTGGAACCTCCTTCCAGCAATTTATCCTACCTCTCTCTACCTATAAAACCCACTCACTTTATGTCTAGAAAATAGATCTAGCCTCTAGCAATGAAATGTAGTCTCCTCTACAAACTCGCATTAGGAAACTAGCTATACGCATTGGCTAAATACGACCTCCTCATCTTACCTCCCGAACACTGGAAATAGTAAGGAAAATACCCTCTAAAATCCTTCTCCCAAATCTATGTTGAAACCCCTTCCTTTGATGCTTCGTTAGTTTCAACAGCCACGATCATATCTCAACCGATGGCTATAATCATCTTGACTCCATCAATTAACTTTTTAGGAAGTCTCTAGAGAAAAATTGAATTTAACTCACTTTAATTAACCAATTTTCATAAGTTATACTTAGGAAATATTTAATTATTGGCTAATTAATTTAATTAAGATGTCTACAAGTTTTTTTCTCATAAAACCTTTTATGGGTTTTGGAGATCTCATGTTCCTAAGCCTCTTAGACATCATAGATACTAGAACACTTATCTATTGTTACCATAATATAATAGGAGAGGGGTCATTTGTTCCACTTGAAAATCGTAATTAGATACCCATGCAACAACTAGCACACACATCAAGTTGGCAAATACTCAGCTTGGACATGGAGGGAAAGGTAATTAAGCATGTTTGGTTTGAAATGCAGATGGCATTGAGATCAATTATTACCATTCTTATACTTGCCATCCTGTGTTTAATTTTTTTACTATGCATTTCTTTTTCCTTAATGTCGAGAAGGGAAGGCTTAGTTCCTCCTGACCTAGCCTTTCTTGTGCACAAGGAATCTACTGCTAATTCCATTGCTTCTTGATTGATGGGTGCCACAAAATTAAGTTAGACTCATTGGGCCTCCCTATTTGCGAAGGTTAACAGTTCGTGGCACACAGTGGATAGTAGAGGATATCAACTCTCTACTTTATGGCCGTGTTGTAATTCCCATATTGGAGACACTTGGTTTCATGTGACTCTTTATCAGTATTGACTTTTTATGCTTTATATATATTGAGATAGAAATTATTGTCACACTCGTCTTCAGTAGTTATATTTTTATTCCTCTCTTCGCTCTTGTACTTGGTGATATTTTTCATCCTTTTCTATTTACAACTCTCTCTATTTACACAAAGGTACTTGGGCCTCTATCTTCTATTCCTCGTCAATGTCCTGAAACTTTTAAAACTAGTTCAACTAGCTCCCTCACTATGCCCTCCTACCCCACATTTGGAATTCCTATTGCAAACTGTTTTTTTTGGTGACAACCTCCTTAATTTTTGAATCCTCAAGTTGTTGCATAATTTTTTCATGACCATACCCGTAAGCACATCCAACATGTAGTGAAATAGGTTGTTATTTAATCCAAGCATGAAAAAATAAGTCCATTGGTGGGGAAATCCTTTCCTCAATGGTTGAGTGATTTCCAAATCCAAACCACATTTGTGGTCAACAAAACTAGTACCTTTGCACTGTAGAAATATATTTACACATTAGAAATATTATCAGTAAATCTCTTGAGTACAAAGATGACACCAAACATAAGCTCTATCTTCATCTTAGTGTTATTTAAGAAGGGAATTGGGAAACTTCTCTTGATCATAGGGACATGGATCTCCAACTAGCACAAATTGAGGCCCTCCTCTCAAAAGTCAAAGGCCCTCCTTCACCAGGTACATCGAAAGCACTAATTGATGTGTCAAATTCTACTTAACTATTTCATAGCTCTCCTTTTTTATTTACAACAACACTCTTACTTGTGAAATTATGCATATAGTACTCCAAACATTGAAGTATCCTAGCTACCATTTTGATGATCCTACTTTTATGTATATGCATGCTAGTACTAGGGAAAATGCATAGACTGGCTACAGATATAGTTTTTTAAGTACTATATCAAATTTTGGACAAAATATCTATTTTTCTACCCAATGCTTTATATTAACATCTAATTTTTAATATTATTTAAGTATTATTTTAATAAATAAAGAATCAAGATTATTATACAATTGTGTTTTCATGTTCAATTGAACTTTGTTTGTATTGGTTATTATAGGTCTCTAAGATAGAGATAAATATGTTATTACATTTAAGTAATTAAACTTCATTAAGGGGTCGCAGGAGAAGTGGGCTAATTGTTTGCCTTAAGAATCAATAAGAACATAGGCATGCTTAGCGTTTAGGTCACACTTCCAAAATTGTTGTTGAATCTCATGTCTTATATCAGGGTTTAAGGAAAATTGTGAAACTAGGAATTCGGGAGGTGATGGTTTTTGGTGATGAATTGAATATAATTCATCATTTATATTTAGGATATCCCCCTTCAAATACAAAATTAATTCATATATTCAAGTGGATTTATCAATTGTATCTACTTATCCCCAAGAATAAATGTCTCCATGTTCTTAGATCAAACAACTCCAAGGCTTATCACATCAATAATTTAGGGTCAAGGCTAAATCAAGGTGAACTTTGGTAGTAGGGGAAAAGGGGTATATCCCCCTTCCTTAATGGTTAATTAAGAGACATAGAAATCAAAGAAAATGAATAATTCCTCATGGTTTAATGCAACATTTTGATGCTTTGTAAATTTTGGGTTTCGTTAGGTCAGTATTGGTGAATGTACAAGTGGAATGCTATAGATATTGTAGAATTTTGTTCAAAATATTCAAGGTCAAAATTATGTAAATGGCCATTGATACATACTCCATTCCAATCATGTCCACTAGTTTCAACATGTTTATGTAAATCATGTATCTAAAGTAAGCTTTAGCTTAATATATTTTACTATAATATATATTTCTTGGTCATTGTTTCAAAAAAAATTAAACTTCATATCACTTTCTTGGACAACTAATGAGATTCCATATATGTGGGTTGTAGTACAATTGACAAAAATCATGTTGGCAAGCCTTTGTGTATCCAAGTGATCGAATCTTCAGTCTCTCAGACACGTCTCACCAGCGAAACTTTAAAAAAACTAACGAGACTCTGAATCATTTAAGTAAACTTCATTAAAAAATATCACTATCTTCTCCAACTAACCAAATTCCTATAATTAATGTTTTAAATTTTAATCAACATAATTTAAGAATAAAATAATTTTTTTATCATTACCAACTTTCCCTAATCCATTCCAAAGTCAAAACATTTATTTAACTTTGATTACATACTCTACTTTTCTTTTGTTTGTAAGCTTGGCAAGGCTCCATCTTCAACATGTCCAATATATCACCCCAATCAAGGCAATGAATTGAACTAGTGACTTCACATAAAAAAGTACCTCAATAGAACACTCGATCACCTTCTATCCAAAACTCGTAAACACATACTCTACTTATTTTAAACATAATTTTTAATGAAACTTTTTTTATTTAAATATGTTTTTTATAATTTATTAAAATTTAATTAATAAACAATTTTCTAGATATTCATTTAATTAATTAAAACATAAATTATTCTTTCATAAATAATTAAATTAATAATATATTAAAAATTAGAAATTTTTAATATTAAATTAATTTTTTTTTAAAATTTACTCTTTATACATAAAACAAATAATGACACCAAAATTCGTATAAATATAATATTCAAATACTAAAGATACCATGCTATTAAATATTTATATTAATTTATCAATTATTTAATTACATAAATTCATGTTAAACTTAGGTATGTTCTACGACATTTTCTTTGACTTAATGGTCATGATAAATGTGTTTGAACAATTACTTTTTTGACAAGGATATGCTAGGATATACTAACCCACAAGAAGCAAAGATATTATACAATACATTAAATGTAATTTTATTCTAATAAAGAAACAGCACTTCATAGTTCTCATTCATTAACAGCTTTTTTTAAACAATAAAATATTTAACACAGCCAAATTAATGTGGTTTAGCTTATTAAATGTATAATAACACATATTTTTAGCCTATCTAAATGTATAATAACACATTTTATAAATTAATGGTCCCATATATCAAAAGTCAACTAAAACTAAATTTTTGATACACATGTTAAAATTAAAAAATTGTATGCAACACAAGGACAAATCATAAATATATATCAATATATAACTTATATAAAATTCAATTTTTATTCTAATCATATGTTTAAAAATCATTGTAATTTATAATAATAAGTTTTTTCAATTAAAAATTAACTTTTACAAATTAAATCAATCCAATCCATATTTATATTAAAAATCAAATTTTATTCTAAATCATATCTTAAAAATCAAAGCAATTTATAATAATAAGCATTGGTCAGATTAAAATTAACCTTACAAATAAAATCAATCAATCCATAAATACAAAATAATACCAAAAACCAAAATTTCATCTAATATATTTACGAAGTCATTAATGAATAAATTTTGAGTTCAATTTCGGACTTATTATAAGTTCATTCGAAATAATGAATACTAAAACACAATTTTGCAAGGAATACATAAAACTCCCCCATCAAAAAACCCTAAATAACAAGCAAATGCCACACTATAAAAATATTTAATAAAAAAAATAAAATAAAAATTTCAATTATCACACCAATAATAAAAATATATAGAAGAACTTGATAAAATGTAATTATGAATATCATTGACTTTGATAAAATGTAATTATGAATACCATTGACTTTGAGAATTTTGTCTTGGCAGGTAGTCTTCTTTCTTCAAATAACAAGAGCTTCAAGAACATCCATGATTATGATTGTCTTGAAAAGAAACTGAGAAGAAAAACGTTAAAGTTGTAATTGATGTTCATATATATGAGCTTCTTCTAAAGGGTTTTATCTTCTTTTTGGAAGAAAAACAATGCCACCAATAATGGTCAAATAAATCGGCTTTGTGGTTACGACTACACTACGGGGGTTTGGAAACCAACTCAATCTAACGTTGTGAAATAAATGATTTTTAAATTAAATTTGTTATTAGTCCCGGCAGGTGATTTTTAAATTAAATTTGTTATTAGTCCCGGCAGGAAAGGGACTCTTGTAATCAAAATGTGGGACTCTTGTAATCAGAATGTTTTGGAACATGCATGGACATTAAAAAAACTGAAGTTTAAATTCAAATTAGCCAAATTTTCATTGTACATGCATTTTTTGCTTTTTCCTCGTCTTCTTCTCAGTTTAATAAACACTATCATTGTTTTATGTTAAACAATCAAATGTTTTGAGTTCTTATTTGGCCTCTTCCCGAGGTCAACAACCACGAAACTTTGGCTTAAAATGAGATTAATGATTTTTTTTAAATTTATGGCATAATGGAGTAATGCTAGGTTGAAACTAAATGTTATGAGATTATTTGCATGAGGGCTATTGTTCTGTTGTCAATGCATGCAGTGCATGCAGGCTGTTGATCTGTTGATTTGTTGTCAGGCTATTGATCTGTCTATTGATTTGTTGTCAAGAAGTCACAATGACTGAGGCCACAATGAGTCCTTCGTGAAGGACTCTGCATCCTTCATCATGGAGCTCAAGGATATTATGCTTAACCCTGAGGACATTCTAGTCAGCTTTGATGTGGTCTCCCTGTATACTTGCATCCCTATAAAGGAGGCCTTCGAAGTGATCTATCGCCTAACTGATCCCGATACGCTCATCTGGTTGAGATTTGTCTCACTTCCACTTTCTTCTGTTTCGAGGGGGAGTTCTTTGAACAGACATGTGGGGTGGCCATGGGTTCCCCCCTCTCCCCGATTGTTGCGAACCTTTTTATGGAAGATTTCGAAGCCAAAGCTCTAGCCTCAGCTCGTCTCCTTCCCAAGCTGTGGAAGAGGTATGTAGATGACAATAATGTCATCTGGTCCCATGGCCATGAGGAGCTGGATCGTTTCTTCGATCACCTCAACAGTCAGTCCTCTGCCATTAAGTTCACCATGGAAAAAGAGGTCAATGGTTGCCTCCCTTTCCTGGATATTCTTATTTCTAAGAATAAGGACGGCTCTGTCTCCCACTCTGTGTTCCGAAAGAAAACGCATACTGAGAAGTATCTTCATGCTAATTCCCATCATTTCCCGGCTCAAAAGATGGGTGTTCTCAACACCCTTGCTACTCGTGCCCTTAGGATTTCATATAAGGAGAGCCTGGATAAGGAGAGATCCCATCTCCTTGATGTCTTTGTGGAGAATGGATATAGTAGGCGCCTTGGGCAGAAGGCTTTCCTTAAAGCCTCTAGAAATGCGTTAATTAAGAAAGAACCTAAGGAGCGTAGACAAGGTGTCCATCTTCCCTATGTCCAAGGTACCACGGACAAGATTGCTCGGATCCTTAGGAGATTTGATATTCCCTCAACCTTCAGGCCCCTCAGCACCATTCGTAATTCCCTCCGATCGGTGAAAGATCCCGTTAACCCTAAGGATATGAAGGGTGTTTATTTGATCCCTTGTTCCTGTGGGACACCCTACATCGGAGAAATAGGGCGCTCTATCCAGTAAAGAATTAGCAAACATGCAGCTGACCTGAGACATGGGAGAACCAAGTCCTCAGCTTTAGCAGAGCATGTGGATAAGACCAAGCATCAGGTCTGTATAGAGGAGGCCAAGGTAGAGGCCAAGGTTGCTCAGTTCCATCATCGTAAATTCAGGGAAGCTATTGAAATTGAAAGAAGGCCTAACAATCTCAACAGAGATGACGGTTGGAAGATCAGTAGGTGTTGGATCCCTGCCCTTTCGTCTTAGTGTTTTTTCCTTCCTCCCCC
>APFE030384863.1:45242-73580 GCA_000404065.3 Pinus taeda
GTCTATTCAGAGTTTTAATCTATATAAAATTAATATAATAAATGAATAACTAACCATTATTTTATTTTACTTTTTACCTAACTCAACGTAATTCCATAAATAAAATAATAAATATGATGAATAATAGTAATAGTAAGAATAAGAATATTATTAAATTAATATATTAATAAATGGTAATTTGACAGGGGTTCTTGAGTCAGAAATTAGCCGTTAGTATATTTTTTAGCCGTTGGAGTCTCTGCTCAGACTATTTAACATGCTAGATTGGATCTGTTTCTTCAACTTGTCCTGACGATGAACCACACTAGTTGGTTCGAAACGCGTCGACAAAGGTCTTTCTTTATGTGATTTACGCCGAAATTCTTCTTATATAACTATGATTGATCACAGAAGCCTCAATTCTAAAATTTCTACCTTCTGATACACGGAAACTGTTTTCCTGTTCTACTTGACACATTTCTTCCACCGCTTCAAAAATTTCCTATACGAAAACCTGCCACCAGTGAGGCTTCATTGGAGTTTTGCGGACATTGATACTGTCTGGTTGTTGGTCATGATGTTTTATAACTGTATTGCTGAATAAAATGGTACAATTCTTTGTCATTATCCGATATAGACTTTTGTCATAATCTGATATGTCTATATATGCTACAAATTCTATACTTTCTATATCTAATAGAATATCTATACAAATTATGCTATATATCTAATAGGTTAAAAACTACATAATCAAATTTTCTTACCTTGGCTACCTCAATTTTTCTGTGTAAATGGCTCGTTGTATCCTTACAATTTCCTTACAATTATGGGCTGACTCGTGTGATAATCTTACTGCGTTGATCTGAAATCTACAAAATGTGGCAAGTGCTAACCAACTTGATCCTCAATGAACATTACAAACCAGCGATGCAAGAAGCCCTCGAGACCTTTATTTCTCTTACAACCAACCCTAGCCACATATGTTTGTTGTTTGTTCGTTGTAACTTGTATCTGAGGAATAAAAATTGCTTATGTTTGCTTAATTAAAGGGTATGCAAGAGCTTGGGTTAGTGGGAATGGCAATAGAACTTGGAGTACTGGGTGTAAAAGTAAAAAACTACGACTGAAGTACCACCTGTCTTCCTGTATTCCTGCTGGTACCACAATTCTTGCTATTCTTGCTTCAGTAAAAGAAAGAAAGCAAGGGCCAAATAAGAAGATTTCTTACTGAGACTCCTTAAGTCATAGCTTGATCTGGATTTAAACAGGAACGCAACAAATTACAGAGATAACCATAAACACAGAGATGTAGTGGAAATAACACTTCATTTCATTAATGTAAAATACTGAAATATGCTTACAAACAGAAATGGAAGTAAACTAGCTAGAGCGATGGTAGTTTATCTCTGAGAAGAGATGTGGTGGCTACATACCTTTGAACTGTGTTACAATGAGGCTCGAAGGCCTATTTATTGTTGAGAAACAATGGAAAACCCTTAGCATCCCAAAACCTAACCCTAGAAGATGAAATGCCAAATTGTGTGCGCCGTTTGGGTAAATTGGTACATCAATTTCCCGGGGTCATAACTTTCGCACCTAATCTCCGTTTGACGCATACAATAGCTCGTTAGAAAGATCTATCCGAGAAATATAACTTTGGGAAGAGAAACGTTAGTCTATGGACCCATGTTTCTCCCAGATTTCCCAAAAAACGTCGTTTAAGGCCTCAAAATGACTCCAAAAGTTCAGGACGCAAAAAACTACTAAAACTAAAAAATTGTGCTACAATTACGGAAACTAAACAACTAAAAGAGACAGTTGTGGAGGTCCAAGTGGGATAGTTGGGTGGCCACCAACATCCACCTGAATCATTCCTCCCCCCTTAGGAAGCAATGGTCCCCATTGCGTTGAGTTCCTCCATCTACTGAACTTGGTCCCTGGTGCGCTATTCTGCAATCTCGGATGTGTCCAGTAATGGTGGGAAGCATGGTCAAGGGCGGTACACATTGAACAATTGGTGCAGGTGGAGGAATGGAGGAATTTTGTGCTCCAAAGCATTATTTCTCATAGCCTTAGTACTGGTGTAAGGACCATGTCGTCATGGTCGGAGCTTCAGATGGGCTCTTGTAAGGCGTTCTTTCTGCAGATGCAGCCAGACTTTGTTGCCCACCTGAAGCTTGTGTGGTACCCCTATGGGTGAGGAGAAGTTGTTCATGTGTTCTGTCATGACTGTATGCCTTTTTTGTTGCTTCTGCATGAAGGAACCCTTCGCGGGCGTCGTGGATGTTGTAACGATCTTCCCCTTACTTTGGGAGCGAACCAAACAGAAAATAAATTTCCTAGTCTATGAGATGAGCTTGTTGCCTTTCTTAGTAAAGATCAAAGAGGTGGCGATAGGTGGGGCTACCTCCAGTATCCTGTATAATGAATTATCCAAAGAAATAATGATAGCGCGAGGCCTTGACTCATACACAGCATGTCGCCTCCACAAGTATGGCTAGCCTAATAATACAACACAAACATCCAGAGGTGTAACATCACACAATACCTCGTCTGTGAAGGGCTTGATGCTGTAGGGAATGCAGCACTGCTGGTGAACTTTGAGATCTCGTCCTTCATGAAGCCACCCGATACTGTACGGCTGCGGGTGTGGTGTAGTTGGTAGACCTGACCGCTTCATGACCTCTGCTTAAATGAGGTTCTTTTGGCTGCCACTGTTGACAATGAATTGCAGCGGCGAACCCTTCACCCACATCTGTGAGTGGAAAAGACATTCCCACTCCTCTGGATCTTTGGGCTCATTCTTCTAGATCTTGGCAGTGGCAACAGTGACATTGGGCCCCGCATCAATGATCTGCTTCCTTTTGCCATTCCCCTTGTCAGGTTCTGACTCAAGGTTGGAATATGCATCTGATTCTGAAGCCTTCAACTTGGCCACCAGCGACTGCTTGGTTCGACACTCACTTGTGTTATGAGTGGGACTCTTGTGGAACTCACACCACTTTCCTATGTCCTTCTTCAACTTCATGGTGTTGTTCTTTTTGTGCGACTTCAACGCATTGTCTTGGGTCACCCTACCTTGGCTTTGTCCTTTGGTCTTCGGATTTGCAGATCCAAAGTCTCGCTTCTTCTGTTTGAACTTTTACTCGATTTTGACAACATATCAGTACATCGTGCCAAGCAAGGAGATGTTCAGGAACTCCATCTCTTCCTGGATGTATATGTGTAGGCAGCGGCGGTATTTCATTACCAAATACAACTCAGAGTCCTTGATACCCAAATGTGTGCGAAGGGTATGGAAAATGTTTGTGAACTCCGGCACATCTTGGTCCCTTCCCTGCCGTAGTATGGTCCATTTGATGTATTTGTCCTCATAGCTTTTGACAGGGTAGTACTGCTCCTTGATGGCATCCCGAAATGAATCCCAAGTGGGTGCTGCTAAAAATAATGAGCCCTTATTTTCATCCTTCTGGTCGCAGTAGTTTTCCCACCAGTCCTTAACGTGGGGTGTTGCCTTGAGAAGAGCGAAAACAATATTTCCCCGACTCGAAAATTCATGAACAAAAAAATACCCACCTAGCAGATTTAACCATTTATCTACGACATCTTCGTCTATTTGACCCTTAAATATGGGGATTTCAAAATTAACTTGTACCTTAAACGGTGTGGCATTTCCACAGTAGCTGTTGGAAGTCGATGCGTCGCCTTTGAGTAGCCGCTGAAGGATCTACGTAAAGCTATCCATTATCATGTTCCTTTGCAGCTTGAGGGCCTCTTCGAGCAAGATTTTGATAGGATCTCTTGCCCCCTCATCTTTCTTTTCATCCACCATGGGAGGCCGTCGGGATTGGCAAGGTTGGTCTTACAAAGGTTCGACCAGTTCAAGCCCTAACTCCTTATATCCCAACCTCATTGGGGACATATAAAGAACAGAGAAAAAGCAAACCGCCCTAATACCAGTGATCTGGATTTAAACAGGAACACAACAAATTACGGAGATAACCATAAACATAGAGATGTAGCGGAAATAATACTTCATTTCATTAATGTAAAATACTGAAATATGCTTACAAACAGAAAAGGAAATAAACCAGCTAGGGCGATGGTAGCTTATCTCTAAGGGATGTGGCGGCTACATGCGTCTGAACTGTGTTACAATCAGGCTCGAAGGCCTATTTATTGTTGAAAAACAATGGAAAACCCTTAGCATCCCAAAACGTAACCGTAGAAGATGAAACGCCAAATTGTGGGCCTCGTTTGGGTAAATTGATATATCAATTTCCTAGGGTCGTAACTTTGGCACCCGATCTCTGTTTGATGCGTACAATAGCTTGTTAGAAAGATCTATTCGAGAACTATAATTTTGGGAAGAGAAACATTAGTCCATGGAACCATGTTGCTGGACCGATGTTACTCCCATATTTCCCAGAAAACGACGTTTAGGGCCTCAAAACGGCTCTGGAAGTTCAAGACCCAAAAAATTGCTAAAAATAGTAAATTGTGCTAAAATTATAGAAATTGAAAAACTGAAAGAGACAGTTGTGGGGGTCCAAGTGGGATAGATGGGTGACCACCAACATCCACCTGGATCATAGCTTTGTGAGGGGAAAGCTTAGGATTTTGGCTTACACAGCGTTAGTAACCCCGACTTGGAAAAAAGATAATTCGGGTTGAAAAAACAACCACCTTCGGGCTGCTCTTTTTCTAAAAACTCCTTCTCCAGAATGCGATCGAACATCTCTACAATGCTTCCCTCATTGGCCAAATCTGGTGGGACAACTTGTGCCGACAAATTACCCTGCGATGAGTTAACTGATTTCTCCATCCACTTTGCATCTGCATGGCTATTTTAAGTCTCGGCCATTAACACCAAAGACATGCAAAAAATTTCCCTCCATGCTAATAATTCCAATATTTTCCATCGCGCAAGTGTTCTCGTCTAATTCTTTCATTCTCGTAGCTCTAATTCTAAATGCATAATAGTTCATATCTATTCAAGCGTAGGTAGCAAGAAGAAAGGCATCAGAGCCAGTTTGAGAGCCAAATCTTGTGCCAAGAGGAAGACGAGACTGTGGGTCAAAAATGTAGGAACCTCAACTTCACCTGAGGTTCTTTCATGGTTGTCACCAAGGTTCCCGGTATCCAGGGAGCCATAGGGTTAGAAGAAAAGCTCCAGATCGAGGTTCGATTCTGGGTGACCACGGGGAGAAGAATAATAAATTCAGCAGTGCACCTATAATGCATGCATATGCATATCCAATGGTGGCCACAGTCGTTTTTGTTTCATGGTGTCTTTTATAAAATAGATTTAATAGATATAATATCTCTAAATTTCAATTTATCAATTCCTTTCCGAGTTGTCAATTAATTTCTTTTGTGCGATCAAAGCAATAACTTTTCCATGCCATATCTCAAGGGGTTTTCTTCTGCAATGCTAAAGTGGGTATCTTGTCCCAACAGGTCTTGGCTCATCAACATTGTAGGAAACCAGCAGTTCTAAGTTCCACATTCTTGCTCATAATGTTCCCTTTTCTTCATTTCCACCTTAGCGTATTTTAATCGAATACTAACATAGTTATCTGTGCTGGCCATAATTCATCCACCTTCTATCTTTTCTACTGCTTTGTTTAAGTAGTTTCAACAAAAATTAACGCAAATCCATTTGACCCAAAACACAACATCGGTTTCTTGAGTTGAAATTTGGATCAATTCTTAAATATCTAGGTAAAGGTTATTGTTACATAAATGTCGGTTTTCTTTTAAGGATTGCTTTTGGGGCATGAATTGTTAAGCACATATAGGTGGCAAGGTGTTGTCCTGGGTGTATTTAAGCATTATCGGTCATCCTACTAGGTTCAAAAATCTGAAGGGCCAAGACAACATGTAGTGATCCCCAGATGCCTTTGTTTTCCTGCTTATTCGCGATCAGTGGTGGGTTTTTCTTTCCTGCCCTCCTTGGGTGTTGAGTTTTCATTTCCATGGTTCTCCTCATGATCGATTCCGGGCCCAGCAAAATGAAATGAAGCAAACGGTTTAGAGGGGTGTCTATATTTGGGTGAGAGATCGGTTTGCCACCTTAGCCAGCAGCCACCCTGATCTATGAATGAAGCATGAGGTAAATGAGGTAGTCCAATCTTTCCAACACGTTTGCATTGACTCTAGATCATAAATGCAACGTGACGTTGCATTTATAAGGTTGAAATGAGTGTTGAATGTAAATTGGTAGTTTCAAGATCTCATTCATACAGTAGTAGTGATCATGTTTGTTTTATCCATGATTTGTTTCTTATCTTGAAGATTTCTGAGGTAGATAATGAAATATCCCCAAGCATGAAGAAAAATTGTAAAGTCCTCAGTACTGTAAAGTTTTATTCATCATTCCAGTACATCTGCAAACAAACAAAGACTGTTGATTCCCCAAAAAATCTATAAGCATTGATAAGAAAGAAATTCAAATTAAAATACAATTCTCTGCAATATGATTTGGTTTTCAATTTATATTTATAGTGAATCCGTTTGTCTTGAATTTGAAGATGATTTATGATTACCCGTTTTTTGCATTCATTCTCTTTGCACTCTTATTGGTAACGAAGGATCCCTCGCTTGGGTGTAGAGAAATATATTCTGGATGTAAGTAGTCATCTTTAATTTGACAATAAATCTCTCTAAAAATATTCCTAAAATAAATTTGCAGAGTTCCTTTAAGGGCCTCTTCCATGACAACAAAGACAGGAGATCTTTAAGTGTCTCTTCCATAAGAGCAAAGACACTTAAGGCAGCCTATTCTGTGTGTAGAATGTAGACATGAATGAGAAATTATTTAATCCCTTGACCACAGTACTCATTCCAGGTTCCTTGGCTAGACTTCTAGAAGTTTGTAGACATCAAGGTGGATTCTAGCCTATCATATTTCTGCAGCAATTACTTGCAAGTCCTTCTGATGTGTGGTCTATCCTTCTGAAAAATGGATCATATTAAAGTTTTTTTGAAGGCTTATGGTTTAATCATTCTTATAGTTTCTGAATACTTCTTTATTGAATTGATCTAATTGTTTATAATGTGTATGTTAATACCATCATCCATTTGCTTATGCCTTTAAAGTGCTAGGTCTAAAAACAAAAAAAGAGATTTGGTTTCCAGCTTCAGAAAATATCACAACCTCTTTATTTGTCCCTAAATTTTCAGCCTCATTACTCCAAATAAGCATTAACTTTTGTCTTAATGCAAAAATTTTACACCCTCATTTCTGTAAATCAATAAAAGGATGGATCCTTTTCTGAGAGTGAACCTTCCTCAACTATTTCAATTATACTCCCTCCCATATACGCTTAGCAATCCCTCTCGTCAATTTCTCTTCTAGAAAAAGAATTTCTTTGGAGAGCTCATCTGCCATGCTCCTGTAGTAAAAGAAGAACTCCTTTGGACTCTGCAGAGCTCATCTGTCGATATTAAGAAAGAACGAACCTTTATAGACTTGTACCTCTTTATTTCTCTCCATGATTTCCCTCCATGATTGCCATTTTGGGAGTGGTAAATTTTCCTTGTTTTTCCCTTTTTCCTGCTCAATAATGAGGTTTGAGGTCCGAGAGGTAAAGTTTCCTTATTTTTTCCACTTTTCCTACTCAAAAATGATGTCATATCATTACATACAAAATTTACCACACTAAATTGGAGCCAGAATCCTACTTAGGTTATCTGTAGCAAACAAATACATAATCTCAATTCGTAGGTTAGTTCACCACTGTTTCCAATTAATGGTGCGAATAGTTTTGGCCAATGCAATCACTTTTTCCCCTAGATTTGGCTAGCCAACATAATATATGATTTACTACAACTCTGATCAAAACGATAATTTATGCTTTCCTACAACTCTGATCAAAACATGGTATATGCTTTCTTGCATTTTTGGTCACAGCAAAAGATAGGTGTCTGTACATCACTCGTTATCAACAATCCAACTGGTTTCTCTACATCCATCCTTTGCAGCAATCTAGGTACAATAACTAGATTTGCTTTAGATTTGTCAGTACATCTGATTTGTTCTTTGTCTTACGATTTCATTGCTTTCTATTTTCATTAGAAAATTTTCTCTTTCAAAACTAAAATAGGTTTAAGTTACACAACTAATGTTTCAAATATCTATCTCTTGTAAAATGTTTTCAATAACTAATTTACAATACATTTGTTTCCTTCCTGTGTTTTCATACATGTACCAACAGAAAAAATGTCAACTCATAAAGAAAATAGTGCAACAAGCACAATGCCAAAAGAAAAAACAACAAAGCGACAAATAGTACCATCATCCATAATGGACATTTGCGTGGGAAGTTTAACAACTATTTTCGAAGGTGACGTGTTAGTGTTATATGGTCCTGCTTCTACTCCAATACCCTCCTCACCACCAAAGACACAGGTTGTGCATGCTGACCTTGTCGATCTGCATGGACAACTTACAATAACCATCAACATAAGTGATAAACTAATCTCTCAATTTGCCTCGTATTTCTCTATTGGAAAAAGTGTTCACATAAAAGGATTCAACGTTACTAAGAAAAGAAAATATGAAAGGGGTGATGCTAGCCACTGCATCTCGTTGAATTCAACATCTCTCGTTGAGACAATACCATGATTTGTCCTCAACGTTGGCTTACTCCATACACTACAATTGCTATGATTTTAGAAGCAAATATAGATTATTCAGTTGGAAGCTTCGTAGCACTTGTCATAGGATGCCAATGAAACAATCATCAATTTGAACTATATGTCAAAGATGGTGAAAAAAACAGTGGTTGTGCCATGGTATTGTGTCAAATCTTCTACTCTATTATGCTTAGCATTTTATATGTCCATTTTTTCTTTCTCTTGCTAAAAGAATTTGTCTTAATGTTTTTTCTATCACAACTAATCAAAATTTTGACTTCAATTTTTTTCAAATGTATTTGAGCATTTAAGTTTTAATTCTTTTTCTGTCACAACAAATCAAAATTTTGACTTGACTTTTTTTTCAGGTGTATTTGAACAAGCAACACAAACAGATATTTGTTGAGCTGTAGCAAGATATAATAAGAGGAAATACAATGTTGCTTCTGTTCAAAAACATGGTTCGAAGAAAACTAAGAGAATCCCATAGCATATGTACATGTTTATCAAGTTTCTTTGAACCACTTAATGATGAATTGACAAAATGCTATCTACAGACTCTGCCAAAACAAACCTCCAAGGAAGTCTTCAATTTCTTTTCAACTACTACTCATTTATAGAATATACCAAAAACAAATGTTCATTTCCAGTTGCATTTGAACTTTTTATAGGCATTTCTCTATTTCTTCTTGAACTATTCAATTTTTCTTTTACTATTTTTCTTTTCCTTAGGTTGTTCATCTACTATAGACATAACAAAAATATTTGTATTCCCAATTGAACTGTTGTAGATTATTGGAATTATCAAACCAACGGATCTATTTTTCCCACCATACAAGCCATTCTGTACTGAATGTAAACAGCGGATTAGAACAACGGATTTTCCAGTCAATACTTTATTGTACAAATTGCGGTGACAAAAAGTTATTTTCTTATGAACACAATCTACAATGTACAAGAAAAGATGCAGATGGCAAGCTAGATTGCATGCTTCCGAAATATCTTCTTCAAACCTTCTTTCCAAGTCTTATGCAAATACCCTTTGCAGAATATAAACAAAATATCTATGCAATTGTCTTCATGTTACGTGCATTTTCACTAAAGGGAGCCTTCACAATTTCGATGGACAACATCATTCTCGATATCAAGTAGATCTGATACCTTCAATTACTCTGTAAATCTTAAATTTTGCGATATGCATGTTAACAGTTCTACTAACTGTCAGTTTTTGTAACATGCAACTTAACAGTTAAAAATACGAAAAAAAAATTGTTTAATGAGAAATTGTAGATTGCCATTTTTATCTATTTTCCCATATAGCATTCATAGCTTGGAACATAATTGCCTTTAATCATCATTAATAGACTTTTCAACAAATATTTAGTATGCTTTTGCCTTATAGAGTCATCCAGAATAAATGATCACTACATTCATGGTTCTATTAAATTATTTTTTCTTTTTTTTTCCTTGTTATATTTTAATGTTTAAATTTGATATGTTTCCTCTCATGTTCTACATCCTCTGCATTTCAACACAGTTCATATTTATTGGATAATGGATTCTTTGTCTCTTTCTTTCATTTTGGTTTTCCTGAACCAGTAATTCAGGAACTTTTTTATCAAATTGAAACAAATCTCCATGAACCAGCTTGAATCTCCAACTGCGTCTTTAGAACCTCCAATTATACCTTGTCAAATCTAATTTTATGCAACACAGATGATAAATCAAGAAAAATCCTAGCAGCAGTTGCTCGGGATATTTTGATTTTATTATTTTTTTTACAGTGGGGCTCCTACCTATCCAACTTGACTTACTTGTTCCCACTTCCTACTTGACTGAACTCCAATTGTAACTTGTTGAAATACTCCACTTGAGCCTAACCAATACTGATAGACCAAGAAACCACTATACTTAACATACCTTATCTAACAGAGTACTGGGACACACTTCATACTTCATGGGTACATAGAAACTTCAAATGGTATCATGACCATAATAGAAATAGAAGTTTTGCTACCGATTTCACTAATATCATAACCACCTAGATGCTATTTGTGATATTCATTTGTTTTTTCATTTCAAATTATGCCAACTTAATGTCAGAGATATGTTTCGAGAGCTGATTTACAGATTTGTTGCCAAAGGTGGTCTGCATCCATGCTGGAGAAGTAGAAACCATAGTTTTGTTTTGGGCTTCTTCATAATTGCTTAGATTGATAGCAAATCTCCATGAACCAACTTGAATATCACCTTGGGCAAGCCCACTATCTGATCAGTACATGGATGGGTGTCCTCAAGGCAAGGCTTAAGACCATGGCTAGTAGAAGGACACAACCTTTATTCATTTATTGGACTAGCTTGATGAAAAATCCCAGCAGCAATTGCTCGGGATATTTTATCCTTCCGACAATGCACTTGAAATGCTTTACAACATAATTTTATTCATGGCACTTGATTTTTTTATTTTGGAAAACTTTCCACTTGAATTTCTGATTTTAGAAGTCTAGCAACTGCTCCTATTCCATTAAAGTGACTTCATATACAATGCTTAGTTACCCAGCCCATGGACTAGCTAGGAATCAATTACACATAGTTACTATTTCACTACTATGGAGCATAATCACTCCTCATTCAGACACTGAAAGTGACTCTTATTGGTAACGAAGGATCCCTCGCTTGGGTGTATAGAAATATTTTCTGGATGGAAGATGTTGGAAGTTTGACAATGAATTATGTAAATATGAGTAATAATTGTATTAGTTACTACTAGTTAGTTTTATACCGAAACAGCAATTATGTAACGGAGGAGGCTTGTATAAAACTAGTGAATGCTCGAGAAATGTAATCATGGAGAATCATTGTTGAATTAATAGAGATTCAAATCCCTTTCCCCATGGATGTTTCATTGACACCCTGTCAAGGTTTTACCACGTAAATCATGTGTTGTTACTTGTGTGTTTGAATTCAATTTTCCAGTTAGTTATGAATCTTTCTTGGTAAATGTATAACTGAATGTTTATTTTCTTTCCTCATTTCCCCTATTTGAACAAAAATTGGTATCAGAGCCAGTGAGTTGAGTCTGGAGTCCAAGAATGCTATCCAGAGGTCTCTCCAGCACTGAAGCTATCGTGGAGTGCTGAAAAACAAATGTCAATGAGTGTTGCATATTAAAAAAAGGGACAGAGCCATTGCTGCGTGAAAGGGAGGAATTCAAGAAAGCTCTTAGTGTAAAGGTTGTGTGTATATATTCTCTGCATGAAGTCAGTGTGTCTCTGCGTGAAGGTGAGCAAATCTCTGCGTGCTGTTCGGAGTCCCCTCTACATGTTGCTTGGGTGAGAAGCGTGGAACACTTCCAGAAGCATGGAGCAGTTGCAGCCGCCAAAGCCTCGGTGTGTTGTTGTCCCCAAGCTTCCGTGCACCAAACCATCTGCGTGTTGTTGTCCCGAGGCTTGCATGGAGCAGTTGCAACTACCAAACCCTCTGTGTGTTGTTGTCCAGAAGCTTGGAAGCTGCTCACTGCCCCCATCGAGCAAAACTGGAGTGGCCTTGTGTTGGTTGATCGAGGAAGAAGGAGGAGCATGGAACAGCATAGGCATTTGTTGCCTAAACCTTGCTACCTGAACCTCAGTTATGCACTACAAAGTTGTTTTCTCTTTGCGTGGAGGTCTCTCTGCTCTTTGTGTCTGCGTTGACCAAAGCGAGGAAACCAGAACGTGTTGGACCTGTGTACGAAGGTAGCCCTGTGTGGCTATAAAGAGGCCCATTCTCAGTGTGTTGGCCACATGCATGTGAAGGAGCATATGAAGGCTTCCCCTATGTGAAGAGCAACACTGCTTCGGTGGAGGAGCCTGCATGCTGCCAGAGGCCTAGCTTGTGGATCCGTGTAATTTTTTCTTAAATTTTGAGAGTAATTTTTCCAAAAGTTTTCCATAAATTTGCAAAGGGTGGATTTATTTAAATTGAAGGAAAGATTTCATTTAAATTGAAGGAAAAAAAAACAAAGGGTTTGAAATGAAAGAAAGGGTTTGCAAATAATAAAAATTTGTTGAAGGGTTATTCTTGGGGGAATTATTTTCTTTGTACAAAAGGCTTTTTTGTTGAAGAAAAATATAAACCCTAGTTGAAAGACTGAAGATTGAAACCCTAGAAAAATGGCCAAGATGTTGAATGCAAAATTCGAGGTGGAGAAATTCACCAAAAAGAGAAATTTTTCTCTTTGGAAACTGAAGGTTAGGGATTTGCTTGTGCAACAAGGGTTGCACAAAGCATTGGATGGGAAAACTAAGAAACCTGTAACTATGACTGATTCAAACTGGGAGGACTTGGATGCCCGAGCTCTTAGTACCATCAAGTTATGCCTGGAGGATGAGGTTCTCTTCAACATTGTTGAAGAGAGTACAACTTCAAGATTGTGGGAAAAACTGGAAAAACTCTATATGACAAAGTCATTAACCAATAGAACTTATCTCAAAAGACAGTTGTACAGTCTTCGAATGAAAGAAGGTTCAAAAGTTGTAGAACATTTGAATGTTTTTAATGCACTTATATGCCAATTAACAGATATGGAAGTTAAAGTTTACGAAGAAGATAAAGCCATAAACTTCTTGTGTTCTCTACTCGAATCATGGGATCACTTCATAACTTCAATCAGTTTGAGAACTACTAATTCTTTGAAGTTTGAATCAGTCGTGGGAGATCTCCTGTTTGAAGAAGTATGAAGGAAATCCAGTACTGAAACAACTACATCAGAATCCATGGTAGCTAGAGGACGCTCAAAGGAAAGAGGAGAAAAACCAAGGGGGTCTTCCAGATCTAAATCGAAGGGAAAGAAGTGTAAGGTAAAATGTTGGCACTGCAATAAAATTGGACACTTGAAGAAAGACTGTTGGACATGAAAAGAATTTGATAACCCAAAGAAGGAAGTAAATCAGGTCGATTCAGGTATGATAGAGGAAGTTTTATATGCTGAAGAATTATGTATGATAGATGAAACTTCACCTGAATGTAATGTCTCTCAGGGTTTAGAAAGCTGGTTGTTAAACTCTGGTGCTTCTCATCACATGTGTCCACACAGAAATTGGTTTACTTCGTATGAAAATGTAAATGGTAGTTCTGTGCTTATGGGTAATAATGTGTCCTGTCAGACTATTGGGATG
The DNA here is from genome assembly GCA_000404065.3 of Pinus taeda. Lineage (NCBI taxonomy): Eukaryota > Viridiplantae > Streptophyta > Pinopsida > Pinales > Pinaceae > Pinus > Pinus taeda. The sequence continues at coordinate 59,018 of APFE030384863.1, forward strand.
GGGAATATCAGGATTAAGATGTATGATAACATAGTTAGAACATTAACTAGCGTTAGACATGTACCTGATTTGAAGAAAAATTTGATTTCTTTGGGAGTGTTGGATTCAGATGGTTATAAGTTTACAGGTCAGGATAGCGTCTTGAAAGTATTTAAAGGAGCCCTAGTGGTTATGAAAGCAGAAAAGGTCATAAATCTTTACAAGTTAAAATGAAGTACTCAGGTCAATGAAGCAACTGTTGCATCAGAAAAGGAAGAAGCAGGTACTCGTTTATGGCATCAACGATTAGGTCATATGAGTGAGAAAGATCTTCAGATACTAATGAAACGTAAATCTCTTCCTGATCTGAAATCCTTGAAGTTAGATTTCTGTAAACATTGTGTGTATGGAAAACAGTGTAAACTGAGATTTAAAGTTGGAAATCATAATAGTAAAGATATTTTAGACTATATTCATTCTGATCTGTGGGGACCATCCCCTGTTGTATCATATGGAGGTGCTCTATATTTTTTAATGTTTATTGATGATTTATCTCATAAATTTTGGGTCTTTATGCTAAAAAAGAAAGTTGATGTATTCAATGTATTTAAAAAATTTAAAGCAATGGTAGAGAAAAGAACAAGAAAATCTATTAAATGTTTAAGAACTGACAATGGTGGTGAGTTCACTTCAATTGAATTTGAGCAATACTATAAGGATGAGGGAATTATTAGACACAAAACTATTGTTTATACTCCTTAGCAAAATGGTGTTGTTGAGCGTATGAATGGGACTCTTATGGAAAGAGCCAAAAGCATGATCAGCAATGCTAACTTGAAAAAGGAGTTGTGGGCAGAAGAAGTATCTACTGCTTGTTATTTAGTTAACAAATCACCTTCAGTAGCAATTAATTGTAAAATTCCCGAAGAAGTTTGGACAGGTCAGTCTTGTGATTATTCATATTTGGCTATGATGCTTATTCTCTTATTCCTAAAAATCAATGTTCAAAATTAGATCCAAAATCAAAATGATATGTCTTTGTTGGGTATGACTATGCAGTGAAAGGATATAGGTTGTGGGATCCAACATTGCGAAAGATAGTCATTAGTAGAGATGTAACATTTGATGAATCTTCTCTTTTAAAATCAAATGTTGAAAGAACTAAACAAGAACAGGTATTTCCAAATCAACGAGTTCAGTTGGAGGCTAGACCTTTCAGTGATAATCAAAAGGAAGGAGAGACTTCTCGAGAAAAAGGTGTTGAAGACATAAAGGAAGTCGTTGAAGCTTCTGAACCAGTTCAAGTTTCTGAACCAGTTCAGCAACTAATCGTTCTAAGAATGTCTACAAGGGAAAGAAAAACTCCCAAGATGTATGAAGATTCTACTTCATATTTTGCTTTGATTACTAAAGATGGGGAACCTTCTTGTTATCAGGAAGCAGTAGATGATACAGATAGTGAAAAATTGAAAACGGCTATGGAAGAAGAAATGGATTCCTTAGCCAAGAATAATACATGGGATATTGTAGAGCTTCTTGAAGGGAGAAGTGTTGTTGGAGGCAAGTGGGTCTTCCAACTGAAACAGAAAGTTGATGGAAGTATCGAAAGGTATAAGGTGAGACTGGTAGCAAGAGGGTATTCTTAGGTTGAAGGTATAGACTTCATGAAATTTTTTCTCCAGTTGTAAAACTTGCTTCTATTCGTACTGTGTTGGCACTAATTGCGTTACTTAATCTTGATTTAGAATAGTTAGATGTTAAAACAACCTTTCTACATGGTGATTTGAATGAAGAGATATATATGGAACAGCCAGAAGGTTTTGTACAAGGTCGCAGTAGAATATTAGTTTGCAAGCTCAGGAAATCATTGTATGGTCTTAGACAATCTCCCAGACAATGGTACTAAAAGTTTGATTCCTTCATGGTGAGCCAGAACTTTATAAGAAGTGAGTATGATCATTGTGTATACTTCAAAAGTTTCAATGGCATATTCATTATCTTAGCTTTGTATGTTGACGATATGCTTATTACAAGAAAAATCATGGAAGAGATCAATAGATTAAAGGCTCAGCTCTCTAGGACATTTGACATGAAGGATCTTGGAGCAACAAAACATATCTTGGGCATGGAGATACACAGAGACAGGAAAAATGGTAAGCTTTGGTTATCATAGCAGAAGTATGTGGAGAAAGTACTTGAAAGGTTCTGCATGAATAATGTGAAACCTGTTAATGTGCCATTAGCATCCCATTTTAAGCTTTCTTTGGTTTTGAGTCCTAGAACTGATGAAGAAAAGCAGTATATGTCTCATGTACCATATGCAAATGTTGTAGGCAACATAATGTATGCGATGGTATCTACAAGACCTAACATTTCACATGCAGATGGAGTTGTCAGCAGGTTCATGGAAAATCCAGGTGAAGAACATTAGTGAGCAGTGAAATGGGTGCTTTGACATCTAAGAGGCACAAGTGACCATTGCATCATATTTAGTGGTGGTGAAGGATCAGTCTGCAGATATGTAGATGTTGATTATGTAGGTGATTTGGACAAAAGAAGATCTCCTACAGGGTATGTCTTTGCTCTTGCAGGTGGAGCAATTAGTTGGATGTCAAAGCTTCAAGAAACAGTTGCATTGTCCACTACCGAAGCTAAATATATAGTTGCTTCAGATGCTAGTAAAGAAGCAATCTGATTAAAGGGTTTGCTTGATGAGATTGGAAGAACGCAGGAGAAAGTGAATGTACTTTGTGACAGTCAAAGTGCTATTCACTTGGCTACAAATCCTACTTATCACAGCAAAACCAAGCACATTGATGTAAGGTATCATTTTCTGAGACATGTGATCAATGGCAGAAAAATAGCTCTTCAAAAGGTCCATACGTGAGAGAATTGTGTAGACATATTCACAAAGCCAGTTACTGTAGAGAAGCTGTGATGGTGTTTAGCTTCTCTTGGCTTGTAGAAAAGATAATGAATGGGCATGGGCAAGGGATTAGGAAAATTGTTGTCAAAGTGGAGTTTGTTGGAAGTTTTGACAAAGACTTATGTAAATATGAGTAATAATTGTATTAATTACTACTAGTTAGTGTTATACCGAAAGAGTAGTTATGCAACGAAGGAGGCTTGTATAAAACTAGTGAATGCCTGAGAAATGCAATCGTGGAGAATCATTGTTGAATTAATAGAGATTCCAATCCCTTTCCCTGTGGATGTTTCCTTGACACCCTGTCAAGGTTTTACCACGTAAATCCTGTGTTGCTACTTGTGTGTTTAGAATTCAGTTCTCCAGTTAGTTATGAATCTTTCTTGGTCAATGTATAACTGAATGTTTATTTTCTTTCCTCATTTCCCCTATTCGAACAACAGAAAAGAAAGAATATGGTTAGAATAAGAAGGCGAAGCTCATGATTTGACAGAGAAAGATATTGAAATAGCTCCCAATATAATATATATTGGTGCATATTTTCCTCAAGGTAAGGAGGTGGGGCCTCTTCCATGATAGCAAAGACAAAAGAAATCTTTAAGTGTCTCTTCCATAAGAGCAAAGACACTTAAGGCGGCCTATTTTGTGTGTAGAATGTAGACATGAATGAGAAATTATTTAATCCCTTGACCATAGTACTCATTCTAGGTTCCTCTGCTAGACTTTTAGAAGTTCATAGACATCAAGGTGGATTCTAGCCTATCATATTTTTACAGCAATTCCTTGCAATTCCTTATGATGTGTGGTCTATCCTTTTAAAAAATGGATCATATTAAAGTTGTTTTGAAGGCATGTGGTTTATCATTTTTATAGTTTCTGAATACTTCTTTTGAAGAGAAAAATGCTGAGAAAGCATATATTTTTTAAATATACATGGAGAAGTGCCTGCCGGTCCCGCACTCCAAGAGGGCTAATCTCCCTGCTTCTAAAAACAACAAAAGAGATATGATTGTCAGCTTTAGAAAATATCACAACCTCTTTATTTGTCCCAGAATTTTCAGCGTCATTGCTCCAAATAAGCATTAATTTCTGTCTTAATGCAAAAATTTTACACCCCCATTTCTGTAAATAATCAATAAAAGGACGGAACCTTTTCTAAGAGTGAACCTTCCTCAACTGTTTTAGTTATACTTAGCAATCCCTCCCATATATGCTTAGGAATCCCTCTCGTCAATTTCTCTTCTAGAAAAAGAATTCCTTTGGAGAGCTCATCTGCCATGCTCCTGTAGTAAAAGAACAACTCCTTTGCACTCTATATAGCTCATCTGTCATTAGCAAGAAAGAACGAACCTTTACAGACTTGTCAAATAAAATCTCCTACAAATACAGCGTCAAAGAGAATAATAGTGCTATGGCTAACGACAATAGCAAAAGCTCATAATATATTTGATTTAAAGTGTAGGAAATAAGAGCCACATGAAAGGTGTAGCGAAGGACAACACGAGATGCAGGAAGACAGTCATTGCTCGGTTGTCTGATTGCGCTCTGCTCGGTTAAGGTACTTGGTTGGGCTGCTTGGCTTAGCTACTAGACCGGAAACAACCATTGCCAGAAGGATAATCTAATCAACCATGTTGCAGTCTTTCTAATAAAGGGAACGTAGTAGTTGATTACAGTTGTATCTAAAATCACAATACAGTCTATTTGACATTAGCACGGACTTGCTTCTTAGCAGCTTACCTTGTTATTTGATTTGAAACTAAAAATAAAAATAAAAATAAAAATCATAGTATTCATTAGATGATGTATTAGACAAAAATATTTTCTTGAAACAAAATCTGATCTACTCATTTATTTTAAAATCAAAATTCCTCGAGCCCAATTCCAATATATATCACACTTAATTGTAAATATCAATTTATACCAATTTAATTGAATATATATATATATATAAAACTTCGGCCATGCCATGTGATTCATCTTTTTGATGGGTTAATCTTGTATTTTTCTCTATTGATTCACGCCATTGCTATTTTCTTTGTTTCCAGGGAGATGGAAAAAAAAATTGCCAAGCCACTACACCAAAAAATCAATGGAGAAAGTGGTGAGTGTTAAGTAAGTTTATAAAAACCAGAAATTGTTACGTGATGAATTTTCTCAATATTTATAACATACAATATTTATAACATAATTCTCTATGACTTGGTATCATATAAGAAAATATCTTCCACATTTTTATTTTTTCATTAACTTCAACATAAAGTTTCTTATGCATGCCAGCTACCTTCACCATATTGTTGAGTGCAAATTACCAACAATAGGGAGGAGGATACCTTCACCATATGGTTGAGTGCAAATTACCGACAATACTTTGTTTTCCAAGGTTTTCTGATGGAAAACAAATGAATTTAAGTTTTGATCATATAAATAAATTTTCATGGTTCTTAGTAGATGTTGAGAACGTGTTTTAGACGTCTCCTATATAATAAAATGTGGGTTTTTTTTTTTTTTACAATTTCATTTTTATTTGTCCTAGTTTGGGTTGAGGTATAATGGTAGTTTTTTCTTTTATAAGTTGCTTTTTTTAAAGAATATACCAAAAAATAAATTATAGTTGGATCCACTGCAACTTATCACTGGGCAAACCAAGACTACTATGGTTCATATAGTCGTTGTTCTTATTGTTAACATGAGGAGCATTGCTTTTTTATAAGTCATGTTGAACTTGACTCTATCTAAAATTGCAAATAAAAAACACTAGATAAATTGAGCCCAGTAAGGTCACTGTAGCATATTAACATCCGGGATGAATTAATATGGAACCAAAAGTTTATGGGATAGAATCTAATTCTATTTTTTACATTGGAAATAACATGAATAGGTATTTAGATGGAGTCAACTAGATTTTTTAGTTCTTAATAATTGTTTATCTATTGTTATAAGTTTGATTAGGACCTTGTATTTTTTGTCTAGGACTTAGCATATACTTATCTCTTTCACTAGATGTTTAGTTAAGGTTTTCATGTGTTTGGAGCTTTGTTTGACTAATTGAGATTTAGTGTGCCAATAAAAGTTAATTTTCCTAAAATATTTCAAATCAAAATTCTTATAAAACTTCGTATCTAGGATTTAAGTCATAATTTTTACAAATAATGTCTTTGGATGAGGTGATGCCTCTTTTATCGTAGAATATTTGTTCCACATCCTCCACTTGAGATCTTATCTGGCATGAAAACCTTTATAAGATCTTAAAGTTTCATCCTTGGCTCCTCTTTCTCCTTTAGGGAGTTTGATGGAGTTGGTTTGGCTTGCCTTAGTCTACTCCTTCTTGTGGGTTTTCTAAATTGATTAAGATTCATAATATTTTTTATAAACCTTGCATCTTAAAAATAATAAGAAATCAATAATTAAAATCCTCTTAGAGGGGAAACCTCCTTTTACAATGAATATAATGTACAAGACAATATTTGATGATCCTGAGACTAGGTATCCTTAGTATATATACTAGAGACAAGGGGTACAATTATAATAAAATGGAACTATGAAAGGTTCTAGCCAACCTCCTAATATAACAATTAAACTAATAATGAATGCCTATTAAGTTCTTAATATAAGGCACAAAAGCCATAACATTTACCCCTTATTTAAAAAAAACATTTCCCTCAAAGCTTGTAGTTGAGGGTGTTTTCTATGAACTACTCATTTTCTAAAGTAGCTTCTTCTAAAGGCATGTTCTTCCACTCAATTACTCCATAATGGTTCTATTTTGAAGAGATAGAGAATGTTGATCCATAACTTTTTCTAGCTCAAGAATCAACTTTCCTTCTTCATCTAATTATGTAAGTTCTATTTCCATTGGTATAGGTAGCCCCGAAACCTTTTTTAGGCAAGATACATGAAAAAATTATGAATGAGAAAAGAAAGAAAAACTAACACATGCACCATTTGTCCAAACCTATGAATAGTCTTGTAGGGCTCATAAAAAAGTTGGGCTAACTTTTTATCTTCTTTTGCTTGAGTATAGATTGCTTATAAGGTTGTAATCTCAAAAATACCCAGTCACCCTCCTCAAATGGTATTTCATTTTGAAGTTATTATATTTGTTGCTTCATCCTATTTTGCATTGTTTGAATTTTTTCCTTGGGAATTGTTAAAGTTTATTTAGTATTCTCCATTTGTGACTCTATTTCTTGTAGTTTGGACTTATCTTGTAAAAATATTGAGATAATGGGAGATAGATATCCATAAAGAGCCTCAAATGGGGTCATTTTAGTAGATGTATGATAGGTAGTATTATACCATTATTCTACCAGATAAATCCATGTCATCAATTGGGATTGCTTATATGAAGAATAACATCATAGATAACCCTGTAAACATTTTTTTACTATTTTTGTTCTACCATTTGTTTGTGGATGATATGTTGAACTCATTAATAGTGTTGTTATGCTCATCTTCCATAATTTTTCCCAAAAATTACCTATGGATTTTGGATCTCTATCACTTACTATTACCTTAGGAAGACCATGAAGTCCATGAGTTCCCTTTATGAAAAATTTTGTTACTTGGCTTGTTGTATATGTACTTTTAATTCCACTAAACTATGCATATTTTGTGAGTCTATCAATGACCAAAAAAATGGGATTAGGAGGATTTATTCCACTTCTTAATTCAATTTGATGTTCATGATCTCTAGATGGAGGTAGACCTTTGGGAATTTCTTGGAAGACCCTAGAGTTCTTTTCTAGGGTTCATTTTAATTGCTCTAGAATATTTTGATATTCTTGCTTAACTTCAATAGAGTACAATTTAACCATAATTCCATTGTTACCTTTTTTTATGAGTTTTTCCATTTTATGAGAGTTGATGACTTGACAATGTCTGGATTTTAACCCTTTGAGCTCATATTAAAATCCTTCCAATTCAAATCTCATGAATAATTCATTATAGGTTGTATAGATTATATCCAATGTTCTCAACCATTGAATCCCTAAAACAATATCTACAACTCCAATTTATATTACCTTGTACTCATTTTAATGTTGTGGCATTTTACCACATAATCAATTCTCCCTTCATTGGCATCTAAAACTTGAAAATATGTTACTGGATATACAAAGTAATTGAGGCACTCTTCTAATATTTTACTAATGAATTTATGGGTACTACCTAATACAATAAGCACTATGACCATTTGCTTCAATGTAACAAAAAATATTTAGGGTTTAAGGAGCTAAAAAATATTTCCAATGTATGAATAGATATCTCACACTTGTTTAAATCCATATTATATGCAATTTCCATCTGTATTTCTTTCCCTTTTAAGTTGACAACTTCTTACTCACTTCTTTGTATAGATGCATCCATTTCATCTTCATCAAGGTGAAAAAAATTGTTTCTTGACATTTATGCCCTTTTTACCATTTTTTGTTACCAAGAAAGCCTAGTCATTTTTCTCGTCTTTCCTCCATTTCCTTCTATTATGTTCTAGTAAGTTGAAGTAGGGTTGTCATGTGAAACTCAAAACTATATTTTCTTCTTGTATATGCTCCCGTGGTACACTTATGTGTGTCCTTATTCTTAAATTGAAAATGATGAGAAAATTGCATATTTTTCCTAACATTTTCTAACTTTTAATGAAAATCCTACGTTTAATGTCTTCTTTTAACCCTCCCTATGTAAGATTACAATAAATTTTAGTTAATAATATTATCCACCCTTTTTTGGCCAAGGTCTGAAATTCTGAATTATAGTCTTTAGTATCACTAAATTGCTTAATTCTTGTCAAGTGGCTAAAATATTCTTGTTCCCAAGCTTTGGCATATTACGCTTTTAAGTGTATTGTAAATAAACCCCAAGTATAATTAATGAGAATGGGGCTCCCTTTTAACTACCCATTGATACCATTGATAGGGTTTTATTTCAAAGTTCAAAGTTACTATATGAATCATTGTCTTGCCATCCATAATACTATGCAAATCAAAATATTGCTCTATTTGGTGCACCTAGGTAAATACCTTTATTCCATCAAACTTCTTTAATTTAACCTTGGGAAAGTTCACTCCTTTAAGAAACCACCAAGGAGTAGCTCCACAATTAGAGTCAAAACCATTTAAAAAAATATTATTATTGGCAAGTTGTTCAACTTGAATATTACCTTTATTTTTATGAGTTCTTCAAACACATTACCAATTTTAATGAACCTCCTAGTTAGGACTTATATAATATTTTGTTCCATTTGTTTTATATTCTTATCCATTTCTTCCTTATTTTCCTCCATTTTTTGTTTGATATCTCTCTTAATTGATTCTTGCAACTGTGACAACTGGCTTTCCAACTTGGTTACCTAATAGTTGACATCTTCTATTTCTTGATGAGTCATGGATAAGCCCTTAGAAGATTTAATTGGTGCAATATTTTTTGGATCCTTCTTTGGAGGCATGAGGGAAAATAATAATAGTAATAATATTCCTCTTTATCATAACTTTTAGTCACCCAAAAGAAAATGGATCTTCTAATCAAAACTTATGTCACTTGTAAGTTACTTAATTTGAGCCCTTCTGAATCTACAATTTTGGTCTGCAATACTTTGATATTTATTCTCTACAATTCCACACGTCTAATAAAAATTTGATGGCAAGTGAAAGTTATGATAACTTTCCCAATACTTTCTTATTTTCCACCTCTTCCTAAAAGGGCATCACACTTTTTGTTTAGGACTTGTTATATGCTTATCTCCTTGATCAAGTGCTTAGAAAGGTTTTTATGTGCCTAGAGACTCATTCCTCAAACACTTGAGCTACAAAGGATTTGATGTGCTGATAAAAGTTAATTTTCCTAAAATATTTTGTATCATGGCTCATTGAAAACAATATATCTAGAATCCAAGAGATAATTTTTGCATGAATGTCTTTGGATGTGGTGATTACTCTTTTCTCTCGAACTCTCTATTCCATTTCCTCCACCTTAGATTTTATGTTGGCATGAAAATATTTATCATATGTTAGAGTCACCTCTTTGGATTCTCTTTTTTCTTTGGTGAGTTTGATGGGAGTTGGCTTGGCTTTCATTGGTCTAACCATTTTAATGGGCTTGCTAAACTGAATATCTACCTTATATAGGTTAGGGTTTATAGATTTCGTAAACTATATTGTAATGTTGTTGTCAGAGTCTTCAATTTTCCTTCCGAATAAGGTTTTAAAGTGAGTACATTGTTGGATTTGACATTGTGACTTCCCTACAATTACACAATTATTCCCTTAATTTTATCACAATGTTACAGAGTTATTACTATAGTAATCTAGATCAATCTTAACTCTAGATCTATCAAGTTCCAAGAGATATAAAATACATTGAAGTGCAAAACTTTTTTACATTGTGACAACCTAGGATGAAATTAGTGGTTTCATAATAAGCTCCTACATCGATTGTGACTCTATATGAGTACTTCTATTTAGTTAAAAATATCACAAGAGGGATATATGATGTTTATCTCAATGATGTTAAGTCAAATTAATTTGATGTGACAAGATTTCTTTTGTGTAAGATGGTAAATATATTGTGGAAAGATTTTTAATTTAACAAATGAAGTGATTTTTTGGCAAAACTTAGTACTAGTGTCAATATTCAAATAATGATAGCCCATATACAATGGTTATAAGAGTTTTGGGGTGGCCCCCAAAAACATGAGCAGGGAGTCACTTAAGACTTTAGTGGCTTAGTTAACATGTTCAAAGCATGTCAATGATAAGCTTCACCACAAGGATGACCTACAAGTTTGTGAACAATGGGAATGCAAACACACTTGGCCTCCTTCTCATTTTCGACACTAGTATTAACCATTTCCAAAGAAACCAAGCCTCTCAGCCTAGCCAATATTGGCTACAAGTTGATCATGGTCAAGGATGAGCCACCTATTATTGGTGGGGGGGGGGAACTTGAAATAGTCATTAATGCTAGATTAATGACCACTACTATTTTATATTATAATTATGCTCATGAGTAATACCTTATGTTTCTCTGAACATTTTTTTATGCTATTTTACTATGTAATTTTATGTATTGGGTGTTTTCGTATAAAACAACCATATTTTAGAATTTTGATTACACTTTAATAATATTAGTAGTAGTTGTAGTAGTGTAATTGCATACATAACCCACTTTATATGTTGTATAAAATTTATATGTTTGAATATTTATTTGATATTCGAAGAAATTTTGAAATAAAATATGCAATGAATTATAAATGAAAACCATATAAACAATTTTTTTGCATCAAGAATAATGATGTACATCCACAATCAAGATAGATTTTTTTTGTAATAAATTTTATAACAAAATAAACATATATAGGTATAATAATCTCTTAAACACTTAAATAACTTTGTTGAGTACTTTGTTATCATAATGATGTACATCCACAATCAAGATAGATTTTTTTTGTAATAAATTTTATAACAAAATAAACATATATAGGTATAGTAATCTCTTAAACACTTAAATAACTTTGTTGAGTACTTTGTTATCTTTCTTAATTTTTATTAGATGATTTTGTTTGGTACTTTTTTATCTTTCATCATTCTTATTAGATTGGATTTATACTAGTATAAGAAAAATAAAACTACTCTAGTTAAAATTTAAATAATGGTCATATATATGGATAATGATTATTTTGTTTACAATTTAAAATTAATAATGCCAAAAAAAATGTGTAATTTTTTTAGGTTTCTAGTTGTTTTGATCTACTAACTGCTAGTCCTTTTGATTTACTAATTGGGGTAATCTTTAAAAATTAATGTTAAGCTCAGTGATTGAACTTCTCACTTTTATATCTTACAAATACGAACTTGCCTTTATAATTTGCCTTTAATCAAATGTATAACTTGACTTTATTCGTTAGGATGGATATTTTCGTTAATGTTTTTAAAAGGGTGGAGTAATCTCAAAGATTGGCTTATTTTTAGATCCTCATATCTATTTACATTATTATGATTTAGATCAATTTTAGAGTGTCCCCAATGCATATGAGATTTCCAATGTTTTTAGAGTACATTTCCAAGATCAATATGAAAATAAATCTATATTAGAATAGAGATAAGGACTTGTGAATAACCCTTCAATGCTCAAAAAGCTTCGAAGATAAAATAAGAAATATATAGTTTAGTGAATGAAATCAAATTACATGTGCTAATGTAAATTTATAAGGTTAATGTGAGACTCGTTAATAATTGATTTTAACAACTTTTTAAAATGATCTTATCTAGTGGATTGAGCTTGGTTAAGAGTTTAGCCTAATAAGCCTTAAATATGATATCATCTAGTGGATTGAGATTTTGTTAATAATTAAGCTTAATAACCCTTAAATAATTTTTAAATATGATTTTATCTAATGAATTAAGATTGGTTAATAATTGAATTGAAGAATCCCTAAGTATGATTTTGTCTAATAATTTAAAACATCAAGAAATTTAAAATTAAATAATTATATTTTTTTTACTTTATAATTGGTTATAAAATAAGATGAACAATTTAACATTTTGCAATTTCATTAATGTGTGTTACTTCTCGATATAGTCATTATATACTCTATTTCAAAATAGATATTTGAATTTAACTTAATTTGAACTATTATATCTTTTTCTTTTTCTTTAATTAGAATGAGTATATTTTTTATTTAAATATGGTGCACCCATTCGCAAATAAAATTGGGATTTTACATAGTGATTTCTAGCCTTCTAAGGACTGGTGATACATCATCTGGTTTGCATACCTACTATACAAGTGTTCTCTGTAGTGCATACAAAAATTCTCATTCATAGATCTCTTATCATTGTAGATTCTACAAAATTGAAGTAACAAAAATTTGCATTTAAAAATTTGCATTTACATTTTGTCATTTGAAAATCAGGAGAGAATAGAAAAGACTAAAAGTCCGGAGGCACTGGACTGTTCAGGTCTAGCTTGATTGGGACTACTTTGGCGTTCTTGTATAGGTCTTGGACAGTGGAGTCCTCCTCATTATTCTTACTGATCTCCTTCAGCGTGAGTTTCAACTACTCAATTTGTTGACGTACTGCTTCCACTTCATCCTCTAGCTAACGGATTCAGTCCCTCTTCTCCAACTGACTCTCCTACATTGTGAGATTCTCTCGTTGTTGAATGTCCATGCTGCGCTGCAAAGTTTTCGGTCCTTCTCTAAATTCCAAGTGCTCCTGCTTGCAAGTGGTGTAGGTTAGTTGGATTCTTCCAACACATTGTCGACCCGACCTCTGCCTCCAGCTCCCCCAACAGCTTGACCAAGGAATGTCTTCGGCTCTCTAACTCCTTGGATCCATCTTCTAACATCCCATAAGGTCGCAATTATTTCTATTCCCCCCGCTCAAGTCTGGGATTTCCTTGTCCCACCATTCCACCTTACTGACCAGCCACACCACCCTAAGGATATTACCCAACACTCCTTCATAGCCCAAAGGAGTAGAAGCCTTCTCACCTGTAGCATACACCGAGTCGATCGAGATCAACCGGACATTCCAATTCAATGGAATTTCATTACCAGCCCCAACAATTGTGTCATGCCTGTCAATTATACTCCAGCCCATTGCCCCATGATGCTTCTCCTTCAGAATCGTTGCTCCAAGGTCCTAGTCCTAGACCTCCTCCCAGACATGGAGCTTGAGCAAATACATAGCTACTGGAGTGTCAAAGACAACCGAGTTCCGACAGTCCTCCCTCTGCAAGTCGGCGTCCAATTTTTTCTTGTGGGTCTCATCCAAAGACCCCTCCCAAATCAACGGAAGAGCAATTCCCAGCTCTGTGCTACCCCTCAGACCAACCACAGACCTTAGACTCGTGAATCCCTACAGTTTCCCACACAAAAATTCTGACTCACCAGGCTCCCTAGGACTCTTCCCAGTAATATAGTCCCCTCTACCAACACTTGATGGCCTCAGCTTCAGCCTCAAGGCCTTTACGGAGGCCACTAGAGCAGGAAGGAGCATTAACCCACAAAAAATTATCCAATCATTGTTCCTTATATAGCAGTAGAAGTGCCTCAAGATGATACAGTTTTTGTTAAGGAATCTGTTGGGGCTATGATCCCCATAATCTTCAATTAATTCCTAGCCTTCCACCTTAATTTCCCAACATTGATCCTTTTCCTTCATTCTCCTTCTAATTTTCCTCCCACGAGTGTTCTAGATCGATCTGTGTTCCTAAAATAAATGTTTCACCTCTCTTCCCCTTATCCTGCACAAATAACCAGGGCAAATGAATTGAAATCGTACTGTGAGATCCATGTTATTAATGTAGAAATTTTGAATAATTTAACACATATTCAATGGAGATTATCCTGATCATGTACTATTGCGGAAAACATACACAATACATAAGCTCCTCTACGTTGATCATCAATATAGCAGCATCAATAACAATAAAAACATCAAGAGCATTCACACATTAACACAGTATGTATCCCGGGGAAAGCATCTCGCTAAAAACCCAACTATCTGTATATTAATGATTGAGTCATGTAACATTACAAAGCACAATACTTATCACAAGAATCTCCACCCCTGTTACACACAATACAGCTCAGATCTGAAACAATCACTGGCTCAAATCTCTTCCGCTGCTTGCCTGCCTCCGCTGCTCAATACCTGC
>APFE030384874.1:0-17978 GCA_000404065.3 Pinus taeda
ACAAAAATGACACTTCATTTCATTAATATCAAATACTGAAGTATGCTTACAAACAGAATGGAAATAAGACTAGCTCAGTGATGGTAACTTATCTCTAAGAAAAAATGTGGCGGCTACATGCCTCTGAACTTTGTTACAATGAGGCTCAGAGGCCTATTTATTATTAAGAAATAATGAAAAACTATAAACATCCAAAAACCTAACCCTAGGAGATGAAGCGCCAAAACTATGGGCGCCATTTGGGTAAATTGCTACATCAACTTCCCAGGGTCATAACTTTGGCATACGATCTTTGTTTGACGTGCACAAATACTTGTTAGAAATATCTATTCGATGACAATTTTTGAGTGGCCAACATTTATCAAAAATTCATATTGGCCCCGATTTTCCCAAAAAAAAAGTCGTTTAGGGTCTCAAAACAGCTCCGGAAATTTAGGACCCAAAAAACTGCCAAAAATAGTAAATTGTACTACAATTAAGGAAACTAAAAAGCTAAAAGAGACAGTGGTTGGGGTCCAAGTGGAATAGGTAGGTGACCACCCAGATTCACCTAGATTAATCCCCCCCCTTCAGGAAGCAATGGTCCCCATTGTGTTAAGTGCCTCCATGAGATGGGGAAACTTCTACTGGTGTGAGTTGTTCTGCAATGTATGATGTGTCCAGTAATGGTGGGAAGCATTGTTGAAGGCAGTCCACATTGAACACTGGGTGCAAGCCAAGGAATGGGGGAATGTTGTGCTCCAAAGCATTGTCTCCCACAACCTTGGTAATGGTGTAAGGACCATATCGCATTGGTCTAAGCTTTCGATGGGCTCTCGTAAGGCTTTATTTCTACAAATACAACCAAACTTTTTTGCCCACCTGAAACTTGTGTGGCACCCGATGTTGATCATGTCACTTCTTGTAATTGGCATTTTCCATAATGGAGTGATGATATATCGAATCGTTGGGTAGAAGTGCTCTGGGAGTCAGATCGAACGAATGCTTGGCCTGACAGTGCAACGGTGCCCCTGTGGGTGAGGAGAAAATGTCCCTATATTATTTCATTATTATATCCACCTACTTATGCTATGTGGAGGAACCCTTCTCGAGGGCCATGGATGTGGCTACAATCTTCCCCTTACTTTGAGAGCGAACCAAAAAGAAAATAAATTTCCTAGTTTGGGAGATGATCTTACTACATTTCTTATCAGAGATCAAAGATGTGGCGGTAGGTGGGGCAACCTCCGATATCCTGTATAATGTATTACCCAAAGAAATAATAACAAAGCGAGGTCTCGACTGTATACATCATATCGCTTCCACAAGTATGGTTGTCCTAATAATACATCACAAACATCAAGAGGAGAAACCTAACACAATACCTCATTAGTGAAGGGCTTGATGTTGTAGGGAAGGCGGCATTGTTGGCTGACTCGGAGATCTCGTCCATAGTGAAGCCACCCGATATTGTACGGTTGTGGGTTTGGTGCAGTCAGTAGGCCCGACCGCTTCATGACCTCTGCTAAAATGTGGTTCTTTTGGCTCCCATTGTTGAAATGAAATGCAGTGGCAAAACCTTCACCAACATCTATGAGTGGAAGAGACGTTCCCCCTCCTCTGGATCTTTGGGCTCATTCTTCTGGATCTTAGTGGTGGCAACAGTGGTGTTGGGCTCTGTATTAACAATCTGCTTCCCTTTGGCATTCCTCTTCTCAGGTTCTGACTCAGAGTCGAAACATGCATCTGAAGCCTTCAACTCGGCCATCAGCAATTTTTTTTCCCGACACTCACTTGTGTTGTGAGTGGGGCTCTTATGGAACTCACACCACTTTCCTGTGTCCTTCTTTGACTTTGTGGTGGTGTTCTTTTCTTACAGCTTTGACAGGTTGTTTTGGGTCACCCTACCTTGACCTTGTCCTTGGTTTGGGGATGCCTTTACCTTGCTTCAGATTCACGAATCCAAAGTCTTGCTTCTTTTGTTTAAACTTCTGCTCAATCTTGATAGTGTAATGGTACATCGTGCCAAGTGAGGAGATGTCCAAGAACTCCATCTCATCCTGGATGTACCTGTGTAGGCATCTACAATACTTAAGTACCAAATTTTGATTAGAATCCTTGATACGCAACTTTGTGCGAAGGGTATGAAAAATATTTGTGAATTCCGGCACATCTTGGTTCCTTCCCTATCGCAGTGTGGTCCACTTTATGTACTTGTTTTCATAAATCCAAACATGGTAATATTGTTCCTTGATGGTGTCTCAGAAAGAGTTCCATCTGGGTGCACCTAAAAATAGTAAGGGTTCCCTCTCGTCCTTCTGCTCACAGTATGTTTCCCACCATTCCTTGACGTGGGGGGTGGCTTTGAGAAGTGTAAAAGTAATATTTTCCCGGCTAGAAAAATTATGAACATAAAAATACCCTTCTAGCAGATTTGATCATTTATCTATGACATCCACATATATCTTACCCTCAAATATGGGGATTTCAAAGTTAACATGTGCCTTAAAGGGCGTGGAGCTTCCAAAGTAGCTGTTGGAAGTAGATGTGTCGCCCTCGAGTAGCCGCTGAAGGATATGGGCAAAGTTATCCATCATCACATTCCTCTGTCGCTCGAGGGCTTCTTTAAGGAATATTTTGAAAGGATATCCTGCCCCCTCATCTTTCTTTTCTTCCCCCATGGGAGGCCATCAATATTTGTGAGTTTGGTCTTGCAAAGGTTCGACCAGTTCAATCCCTAACTCCTTATATCCCAACCTCGTTGGGGACATGCAAAGAAAAATAGAGAAAGAGAAGACTGCTATGATACCACTGATCATAATTTAAATAAGAACACAACAAATTATAGATATAACCATAAATACATAGATGCAGTAGAAATAACACTTGATTTCAATAATATCAAATATTGAAGTATGCTTACAAACAGAATGGAAATAAGACTAGCTTGAGTGATGGTAGCTGTTAGGTTTCCAAGAAACTCTCCTAGGTTGTAGCTCGAAGATGCTTGGTAACATATAAATTCAACTATTGTTGCAGGTTTAATGGAAGGAATGATGGTATTTTCAAGTCAGATAACCACTTCTACTTTGTTTCACTCCAAACATGCGTGAACACCCCCAGACTACAAGGCTTTAGACCACCAAATGCTCACAGTTTTAGAGATTAGGTGATTATGGAGAATACTAACCACACTAGTAGATGCACAAGACCATGTGATGGCCGACTGCAAATAGTAAAGGAACCTATAAATTTAATCTACTAATGCATAGACAGGATGACAACTCTCTTGTATTAGAAAGAAAGAAACCTGGGCAACCTATTCAATGATGCATACAAGATTTTAACACAGAGATAAGATGACAGTTATCTAGTGCTAAACATCAAGAGATCAAGAATGCAGCATATCAGGCACAAGCTTAGAACAGAGGAAAATGGAAAGTGAGCAATTAACAGCAAAAGAAGCTTGTATTAGCTGAAAATGAAGACAAGAAGCTGCAAGTGACAAAATATCTACAGTCTCCAAAAGTTGAAGCTTACATCAAATGCCAACCCTGATTACATATGGTTTCTAAGTATTTATAGATTTACATTACAAGAGCACTTGTCCATTTAGGTATGGAGGGGTCATAATTGACCACCAACTGCCTGATGGAGTTTCTGAACGTGTTTGCTTGCTTCGGTGGATGAATCTGATCTGTTCAGGAACTGTGCTATCCTTTTTGGCTGTTGGAGTGCTCGTACCTGTGGAGCTCCATAACTGATAAATTTAGTTAGAAGGTCGTGGTTGTCCTTTTCTCCCTTGGCCATGCTTTCTGTTAAATATGGTGGTTGGGGGTCTGACTGCGACTGGTACTAGCAAACTAGTCATCTTCCTCTTTAGGTAACAGAATGGTTGGAGGACGTGGGATGCATGGGCAACAAACAGTCAGGATGAGAGGAAAGGATAACCGTTGGATCGGGAAAATGGACGGCGGAGAGGGCTCGGTGGAGGCTATCGGCCAAGGTGAGAGTGGGGTGAATTATGGCCATTGGATCTTCAACGAACTGATCGAACAGTGATCAGGCGATGGAGCTGCGCATGCGTTAATGGGCGGGAGTGGTTTGGTTGAGCGATAAAGGTATTCATCCACCACTTTTGGGCGTTAAGCAGTAAAAGGACGGGGTCATGCGATTCCATTTAGTGATCAACACATAGTGGCGTATGAGAGAAAAAAACTGCTCTCATTGTGCGCTAACGTTTGATCAGATTGCCGGCATGATGAGAGAAAAAACCATCAGATCTTGGCGGAGATGATCTGACAGTGGGGAATGGTGGAGCAGTTTGCCTTTATCAGATGCGATGAGAGCTGTTGGATCGGTGGGGTGATCAATGACAGGAATGAAAAGCAATGAATTATAAATGCGCGAAGTCATATGGAAGGGTCTTATGGTAGGTTTGAGCTTTGTGCTTGGGGTTTAAAGGCAAACGGTCTATTTTGCTGGGTTTAGGTTCGAAAATAGAGGAATGGAGGTGGTGAAGGGAAGGTGGAGTAGAAGGAAAAGGGAAAATGACCAAATGTGAGCTTTCTTTTGGACACCGCCCAACAGACCGTGCTCTTCTTTGACCTTATAAAGTCGAAATTGCATTACAGCGCTAACATTGGCTCCTTCTGGGGATGAGATCCTCCCTGTGAGGTCTCAAGAACCGTAGACCATTGCCTTATTATACAAAAAACAAGATAAAAAACATTGCCTAGTATTCCATTAGGCATGGAGTCTATTTAAGCCTACACTAAAACTTGTAAAGAACATATTTACAATGTTGGGGCCTAAAGGCCTTAAACAACATAAATCTTCAAAAATTGCCCATTTACTAGGCCATCAAAAACTGCTTCTCCTTCCATACTTTGCAGCATGAAAGTGTTGTTCCCCTAGACCTGAGAAATGATGAATGATCCTGTTCACAGAGCATTGATTTTTCCAGGGTCCCCCCGCCTTTCCTTCAGTGCATCCCATTGGAGAAAATAGTCATCATACTGGGAATTGACCCTTTTTACCTTTCTATGAAGGGTTTCCTTCTCTTGGTCAATGTGCATGTTAGCCAATTCATGAAAGACTTGCAAAAGTTGGTTGATTTGATCAACTACCTCAAAAAGTTTAGGGCATTTGACCTTATCAGGTAGAGATGGTTTATATTTCACCTCCCCTCTATATGCTCTCATCCTTGGATGTTCTTCATGGAAACCTTTGTACACCTGCTGAATAACAAGGGCTGTTGTGTACTCGGCTGTGTCATTTGTGGCCTAAACATGTGTGGGGGACACAAAGACTTCACCTGCTCCTGCAACTTTCTTAGAACAAGCCCCATCCAATGAGGTGTCCCAAATCTGTGCACCTTCTTCCTCTGTGATCTAGCAAACTGCCTTTTCAGGTTGTGTGGAGGCCAACTGGGCAGGCTTTGTAATATCAAGATTGAGCTGGCTCCAACACCGAGGGGGCAATTATGAGGGATTGTCTCTTGAACAAACAGAGAAGCATAAGATGATGGGGAGCTGACTTCACCTTTTTTGATCATTGGCTGAGGATGACGACAAGTTGGTCAATTTGCAGATTTACATAGTCATTAGAAGCTTGGCTATCTTTAGGCTCAAGCTCTTCAAGGATATATTTCTTGAAGGACTCATTCTTCACTGGTTCAATCAGAGGCATGGGTATTCTTGACTTCTGACTTTCTAAATGGAAACTGAAAGAAGAAGGGGACCTGTCAAGGCCTCTTACCTCTATGGCTGGAACTTTGAGGATGATGGGATTTGCTGCTAGTTGCTTCTGCTTATAAGCTTGTTGTTCTGCAGGGATAACAAAATTATGAGCAGGGCCTTTGAATAATGACTTCTCATAGGTAGCTTTGGTTAGAAAAGGGGCACTGCCCTTGTCTTCCATACCATGGACCTCACCATCTTCTTCAAATTGCTCTTCTTCCATGACTATATTCTGAAAAAGGGTCTTCACCCTTTGGTCTTCGTTTGCATATTTGTTTCTTTGCAAAATCTGCAACTACTCCTTTGCTCCTATACATGGATTTGGATTTGGAAGAGAAAAGGTATTAGGAGCTTGTCCTTTCCCTGAATGCTACTCAACCCTTAATTTGGACACTTAAGAGGCTAATGACTCTATCATCCTGGCCATTTTATCTATCTTAGGATCTGAGGATGATGAGGGCTCACTCCTCTGTCTTCTTCTATCAGCATTACCTTCAGGCTTTTCTGAAACAATGATGTTTGATTCTACTTCCAAGGCAGCATCTTGCATATCAGCCAAAGAAGCACATCTTCTTTCCCTCAGTAGTAAACAGAAATGAGAATCGAAGGCGTTGGCATATGTGAGCTTAGCATAGGTAGGGGTGGGTGTCACTTTAGCTGGGATCCTGCTAGACATGTGATTAAATCTCTTATTGAAATGAGACAACAACTCACCATTTTCCCTCTGCAAGTTCCCAAATTCAGTATGATAGTAGAGAAGATATTTCTTATTCCCACAATGCTTTAGGAACACATCATCTAAGGCCTCAATGTCTGCTATAGACCTAGGGGTTAATTCTCTGAACCATCTTCTAGCCTCTCCATCTAAGCTTTGGACAAAAACCCACACATCATCTTCACTGACGTCTAGATTATCATCATAGCTATAAAAAGACTCAAGGTGTTCTTCAGCTGTTACTCCCTCTGTACCAGTGAAATTAGGCAAGTATTTCTGATATTCTCCTACAGGCATGGAATTCAAAGGAATAGGCATAACTAGGGGTCCATACCTAGCAGTTATAATTCTTTCCATTTTGGTAGGTGCTTGTGGGCCTGCCATGGCTGGGGTAGATGGAAGGGTACTAGAAGTTTGAAAGGTAGGGAGCTGCGAAATGATTGACGAGGATAAGGAATATGATGGACTATAGGGGAGGTTTTCTTTGGACTAAGATCCAAAGGGGAACTTATTGAACAAGGAGCTTTATGAATCTCTAAGAGTATTTCTTCACTGATAATGCTAGGTTCTCTATTTTCAACATGTACATGCTCAGTTACAAGCCTCTCTTGCAGAGATACAAAAGATTGTTTAGGCTGACCTAACCCTGATGCTCCTTTTCGTGATATCTTTCTTTTCTTGACAATCTTCTCAAGGTTAGGCACTGGGTCAACTGGTGATTTCTGAGGATTTATCTGAGTATGCCTCACAAACTGAGCTAGAACTATGATGTGGAGTCGCCAATAGGTTGGTCCTCCAGTAGAGTCGCCAGATAGATGATTACAACAAAAAAAGTGTCCAGACTTTGTCTATCATCAAAGTTGGATCTGTGTTGTTCTCTCAGGGAAGCTGAGCTTCAATCTCCTCTCCCCGGCAATGGCGCAAATTATGTTAGGTTTCTAAGAAACTCTCCTAGGTTGTAGCTCGAGGATGCCTAATAACATATAAATTCAACTATTGTTGCAGGTTTAATGGAAGGAATGATGGTTTGTTCAAGCCAGATAACCACTTCTACTTTGTTTCACTCCAGACATTCATGAACACCCCCAGACTACAAGACTTTAGACCACCAAATTCTCACAGTTTTAGAGATTAGGTGATTATGGAGAATACTAACCACACTAGCAGATGCACAAGACCATGTGATGGCTAGCTGCAAATAGTAAAGGAACCTGTAAATCTAATCTACTAATGCACATACAGGATGACAACTCTCTTGCATTAGATAGAAAGAAGCCTAGGCAACCTATTCAATGATGCATACAAGATTTTAACACAGAGATAAGATGACAGTTATCTAGTGATAAACATCAAGAGATCAAGAACACAGCATATCAGGTACAAGCTTAGAATAGAGGAAAATGGAAAGTGAGAAGCTAACAGCAAAAGAAGCTTGTATTAGCTGAAAATGAAGATGAGATGCTGCAAGTGACAAAATATCTATAGTCTCTAGAAGTTGAACCTTACATCAAATGCCAACCCTGATTACATCTGGTTTCTGAGTATTTATAGATTTACATTACAAGAGCACTTGGCCGTTTAGGTATGGAGGGGTCATAATTGACCACCAACTACATTTAACTACCTGATGGAGTTTTTGAATGTGTTTGCTTGCTTCAGTGGATGAATCTGATTTGTTCAGGTGTTGTGCTATCCTTTTTGGCTGTTGGAGTGCTCATACCTGTGGAGCTCCATAACTGATAAATTCAGTTACAGGGTCATGGTTGTCCTTTTCTCCCTTGGCCATGCTTTCTGTTAAATATGGTGGTTGGGGGTCTGACTGCGACTAGTACTGGAAAACTGGTCCTCTTCCTCTTCGGGAAATAGAATGGTTGGAGGACGTGGGATGCATCGGCAATGGACAGTCGGGATGAGAGGAAAGGATAACCGTTGGATCAGGAAAATGGACAGCGGAGAGGGCTTAGCGGAGGCTATCAGCTGAGGTGAGAGCGGGGTGAATTAGGGCCGTTGGATCTTCAGTGGACAGATCGAATGGTGATCGGGCGACAGAGTTGCATAGGTGTTAACAGGCAGGAGCAGTTTGGTTGAGCGGTAAAGGTATTCATCGCACCGCTTTTGGGCATTAAGCGGTAAAAGGATGGGGTCATGTGATTCCATTTAGCGATCGATACATAGCAGCGAATGAGAGAGAAAAAATGCTCTCATCACGCACTAATGTTTGATCAGATTGCCGGCACGATGAGAGTGAAAACCGTCAGATCTTGGCGAAAATGATCTGACGGTGGGGAATGGTGGAGCATTTTGCCTGTATCGGATGTGATGAGAGCCGTTGGATCGGTAGGGTGATCAATGGTAGGAATGAAAAGCAATGAGTTGTAAATGCGCGAAGTCATATGGAAGGGTCTTATGGTAGGTTTGAGCTTTGTGCTCGGGGCTTAAAGGCAAAGGGGCTATTTTGCTGGGTTTAGGAGGAAAATAGAGGATGGAAGTGGTGGAGGGAAGGCGGGGTAGAAGGAAAAGGGAAAATGACCAAATGTGAGCTTTCTTTTGGACACTGCCCAACAGACCATGCTCCTCTCTGACCTTAGAAAGTCAAAATTGCATAGATATGCTAACAATAGCTTATCTTTGAGAAGAGATTTGGCGACTACATGCCTCTGAACTCTGTTACAATGAGGCTCAGAGGCCTATTTATTATTGAGAAACAATGGAAAACCCACAACATCCAAAAACCTAACCCTAGGAGATGGAGTGCCAAAATGATGGGCCTTGTTTAGGTAAATTGGTACATCAACTTCCCGGGGTTGTAACTTTGGCATATGATCTCTGTTTGATGCAGAAAATAACTCGTTAGAAATATTTATCCAAGGGATGCAAATTCTAAGTGGCGAACATTGGCCTTAGCCCAATGTTGGCCCCATTTTCCCCAAAAAACGTCATTTAGGGCCTCAAAACGGCTTCAGAATTTCAAGACCCGAAAAACTGCCAAAAAGAGTAAATTGTGCTAGAATTAAGGAAATTGAAAAACTGAAAGAACTAGTGGTGGGGGTCCAAGTGGAATAGGCAGGTGGCCACCCACATCCACCTTGATCACAATCACACTTCTTCATCCTTATAATTGATCAATATACCAATCCACAACCAAACATATCAACACTTCATTGATGGACAACAGTAAATAATACAGACTTCATAAATTTAATCAACATCCAAACATTTGTAAACAACTCAAATCAAACAACAATCTAAAGTAAAATTTATCTTAGTATATATACGTGACGACTATGATACATATTCGTGTATATATGTGGTTATTCTAAAGCAAACTTGCATACATATCTTAAATTACTGAATCAACTTTTTCATTGCAAATCATAACACATGACAAACCCATATCTTTTACATATATTGTCAATGTCACATATTACTACACAATCAAATCATACCATCACTATAACCACAAATATAACATTGTTATCTACACATACATAAATAGATCAGGCAAGTATATTCATTAGTCTTCACCGCACTTTTATATCTATCAGATCTGAGCCATCTCCTTTCTTCCTAGTGCACACTTGTTCTAGATTAAATCGCACATGAATAAAACATTAACTTGTACACTTAATTCCCTGATCTCCATCTCCTTTTATAGCTTTTTCCTTTGTCAATACCTCAGGCAAATCCTTTGGCAATATCATTAGTATTCGTTGATGGGATCAAATAGACATTATTGCCACAATTACTATGGGTAATTAACATGGTAATGATCCATGATATCTAGTTTTCCATGGTTTGGATTATGTACATGACATTTGTTCATAGTACCTGCATATGTATGCAACTCTGCTTCATAAGGGTCACGTATGCTTCTCAATCTTCACAATTTCCATACTTTCTGTAACTGAACTGCCATTTTCTTTCCATATCCTCTCTAAAATCTTTACTAATATTCCTGATATTTGCATTAGTTCCATAACTATCATATTATAAGCAAGTTGACAACAAGGATATATTTGTCAAGAAAGTTTCCATCAAGGACAATGAATTAGCCATAATGCCAACAATCTCCCCCTTTGGACTTGATGGAAACCACTTTGTTATTTGGAAACCAATTGCAAACACCAAGTCTTCTCTCCCCCTTTGACATCAAGGGAAAAGGGTTGAACTAAGTTGAATGAAGTACTTCCCTTGTAGTATGAATCACTATAAGTGTGATATGTTGCTATGAATCAAGAAATATGCATACTGATCATGCTACCACTGAGCATATGTTGGACCTTCTAAAGATATGCAATAGAGTACAAGATTGTAGGACTCAAATACATGACTTCTCATATACCAATGACTTTGTGATCAATCTCCAAACATAATGGGGTTACACATTTGACCTAAATTTTACATGAATGTCCCAAATAATGGGATTACATACATAGCATGACGTGATCCCAATAGCCCATACATGACTAAATTCTACAATGGTTACAACATGGGTGTTTTCATGGTATTTATATCAAGAGACATACATGACATCTATAACCATAAACAAGAATCTCAACAATGAAGAAAACATTGTAGTTTAAAACAATGATATTTATCAACAACCTTATGCGTCATATAGGAATCTAAAAAAATAATTATCTCACAATAGCAACATGAATGTCATAATGACACTAGCATGAGCGTCATCATCATTAAGAAGCAATGTAAGATAGGACAATGTAGCATCAATCTCTCCAATATCATCAAGACGTGACCAAATATGCAATGCTTTTATGCATCACCAAGCGACTGTAGCAGAAGCATAAGATTATGCAATAAAGTTCTGCCAACAACTCATCCCCTTGACCTCATGTCATCAAGGTCAACATGCTCTCTCCACATATAGGAGGAGCCATAATCCTCAAGTAGCAAAGATGTATTATTCCCTTGCACCACAACACCATAGGTAGCATATACATGCATCAACAACATATGTGAAAACCAAGAGTACCTCCAGTGTCACAAACCATTAAGTAGAATAGAACATATCAAAAACATAGTCAACATCTTCAATGAGCATAGGGTGAAAATGTGAAGTTGGGTTACACTTTTGTGATAATTGCTTGCAAAAAATTCATAATTATACTTATTCAGTTGAACTAATTAATTTTTCGATTGAACTATTTAGTATTTTTGACCGAACTATTTAGTATTTTTCAGCCTTTTTTTTTTTGAGCCGACTAGCTAAACTTATTTTTCAGTCAAAAAAATAGTCGTTTAAACTAAAGACCATCGTGCAATGGATTTTAAGCCTATGGGGGGAAATCAATCGAACTAAATTTTTTGGCCAAAAAAAACTTTTTCGAACGAAAGATGTTTTGCCCAAAAACAAATTCGGCCGAACAATTGTTTCGACCAACATATATATATATATATATCTATCTATATATTATATATATATATATATATATATATATATATATATATATTATATATATATATATATATATATTATATGTATATATTAGTATATATATATGTATATTATATATGTATATATATATGTATATATATATTGTATGTATATTGTATATATATATACATACATATATATACATATACTTATATAATATATATATATATATAATTTAATATATAATATATAATATAGATATATATATATATATATATAAATATTATATATATATATATGTATATAGTATATATATATAATATATATATATATATATTAGTATAGTATATATATATATAATTATTTATTTATTTATATATAGACCGTTAGTCCTTTGTAGACTTTTCAACAGTTGTTCAACAGTTCCTTTGTAGTTGTTTTGGCAGTTCTTTCACAATTGTTTTGGCAGTTGTTTGGCAGTTCATTCACAATTGTTTTGACTATTGTTGCACTGCAGGAATTTCTGAAGGTATAGTGCTAGTCAATTTTTTGCTTTTTCTTTTTTGTTTTCTGTTGATTTTTTCTTTGTTGATTTTTTGGTGATTTTTATTTGATTTTTGCAGGATTGTTGACCATTGGAGGAGGTCATGTAGTTGGTCTATGCTCGAGGAATTATGTTTGTCTCTTGCCCGATCGTGCGATGACAAAAAACCAAGTTAGGGATCTTCATGTTTCTACATTAAAAATTAACTTTATAATATAGGACTCAATTTTGTAGTATTTCAATGTTTGATCAATGAGACCACTACAAGCTACTCATGGTTGAATAATTTTCATAAACTTTTCAATTTCATTTTTCTGAAGAATTCACATGCTTGATAAAATTATCCATACTGAGAAAACCTAGAAATGATCGCATTCCATGTGACTAAGTTGGGCTTTGTAGAAACCAAATACATCTAAAGAAAATGCTCGAGTCAATTCTCCTTATGATGATTGCTTGATGGACATCCTCTCCCTAGAACCACAACTTTTGTTGCAGAGTTGATAGGGTCACATATGCCTGGATAACAAAGTAAAATTTCAAATTATTAGGGAGAATGCAATCGCTAGTATTTGGAACTCAATAATATAGTTTGAGAGTTTCCTCTCATTATCCACTCATATTTTCTCTCAACAATGCATTTACATTCCATGAGAATAAGTGTGTGGATTTCCATTGAGTTTTCTTACATTTAGTGGCGTCAGTACTATCACCAACATTGTCATAACTCTCGACTTCATCATTATATGCCAACTCTTAAACAAAGTGAGAGTCCTCTAGTCCATATTCAAGGAGAACATTTGAATATTTCTCCTCAAGAATGTCTCTTTGTTTTAATAGCTTCATTCCTAAGCATTCAATATAAAATTTAATGTTTCTCTTCAGGTTACTAGCTTAATATCTGAAGGAATTACTTTTTCCATTCCACACCTGATTTATATAACCTATTAGGATTATGCATTACTTGTTGTGTTAGTACAACAAGAGGAGGTAACCCTTCATGGGTAAATTTTCATTAACTACAAACTATACATAGCTTGTGTCTAGGGATGCTAAGGTAATGAAGGTAGTGGCCTTCACCATAAATAGAATTACCCATGCTAGAATTTCTATGACAGTGAGGATCACATATTCCTCCCTTACAGTTGAAGTATGTTTACCCCACATATTTCAAATTTCATCTCCAAGGTGATACTAGAGACCAGTTCTAACAACATTCTCTCAAACTTTGTCATTATGCAAGGAAAATTTAGGCAAACACACAACCAACTAGCGTGACTATTGATCAATTGCTACATAAATTGACTTGACCCTTATTGGTATATTTAGGCATAATTTAAGAGTAGAATTTGTCCACTAGCCACTTTCAAAGTAGTAGATGAGTAATACGTGTTGAGTCCTATGTAAAAACATAGTATATTTATAGTTTATTGAGGTTGTGATGATATAGGTGGTTGTCTTAAAGCTGCAGTATTCACTTTCTATCTCAATGTTTATATGCAATGAAAATTCATATTGGAAGCATAGGAGTACAATCATCAAGAGCCCAATGTGAGTAGGAAGAATTTCCTGTTGCATAGTCTTGGGTATTAATTAGAATTCGACTTTTATTTCTCCACCATCTATAATATATCTAATTTTGACTCTTTATCATTTTATTATATTTATTTTATCATACCTACTATATGTAGGTTACATCATGCTACTCCAAATTATTATAAATCATAAGATTTGTTTCTTACTGATTTCAACTCTATCATCAATCTGATTTTGACTCTTTATGATATCATTATATCTATTTTATCATACATATTATATGTCCTTTGCAACATTATGTTACCCTAAATTATTATAAATTATAAGTATTTTCTTACTCATTTCAACTCTATAACAATTAATATATACATGTATGATGAGGTACCTTTAATATAGAAGAAATATTTCATGAAGTTTCACTCATTTTTAATTAATTTATGTCATTCTATTGAAGAGTAACATTCTATTTTCTTATCCTAGTTGGCTCAAACTACATTCCCTAGTATGATAGGAACCATAGGGGAAGGAACTGCAAAAGTATTAGTCAAACAATATGACTTATTAATGATGACACAAATTAAAATTTACAATAGGTTTGTTGGAAATCTTAATGTTCAATTGATGGTTTTAATAAATATAATATTGGTGTGAAATATATTTGATAAATCATAAATTGAAAAATATTTTGTAGAATATCAAATTTTATGCCTAATCTCTCTCGTATTTAATACTTATATATCTTGTTGTTGCTCAAACTATTGGTGAAGAGAAAGTTGATCCTATAGGAAAGAGCCAAGGGACAACTACTAGACACGCCATCCACTATCATCTTCTTTGTAAATAAGAAGATGTCATGGACCTAAGGTGGGAATCCCCATAACAAATATCTAAAGAAAATAAAAGCACTAAACATTAATATCATAGATACCAAAGGTAGCATGATGATAAAAATATTCATGATGAAAAACTACTTAAACCTAAATCACAATGAATCAAAACAAAAGAAATATACTTGTAGCGAAAAGAGTTTTTTTTTTTTTTTTTTTTCATATTTTTTATTTGGTTTTGTTCTTTTATGTAGTGATCAAGAATCCTATTAAAAAGAACCTATTCTAGCCCTTGCTTAATACCAGTAATCATAAATCCCATATATAATATTAGTAATTGCAAAGAATCAAAGATTGCACTCAAATAACTCAAACAAGATATTTATTATCATTTTATCATTACAATCAAGGAGAACCCCATATTATATAAAATGAAATCCTCATTTCTTATAATGAGTTACAATAAGTGGGCTCAAAACCATGAGTACTTAAAACAACTTACACAAACTATGAATAATATTACAATAATGACAATATCTCCCTCAAAATGCCCATGAAAGGGATTTTTTTACAATATAATAATAAAAGTTCCCTTAAAAGGGTTTACATTGAAATCTTGGGTGCATTAGGAACATATTCTTCCTCAAATCACAAATTCAATAGCCATGTATGCAACTAGTTAAGGAAAGTGACTTTAACAAATTCTCTCAATATTTGTTGAATTAAACTAAGTTGTACAAGGTAGATAGGTGATATGACATCTCCCTTTACAATGGGAAGAATGGATCTTCACATTAAACTATGGTACAGACCTTTTCATGATTTTTTAGGTGGTGTAAAACTAATGGCCCCACTAGCACAATAGAGTAAAGGTTAGTTTATTAAATTTCCTAGGTGTACTATGGAAAAGAATCACCAACCTTTATACATATATTCAACTTTTAGGACAAGATATGCTTTCCATGGGGCTAGAAAAATATATGTTTTATTAGTAAATTCTCATGGATAGGAAATGAAAATGGATCCTTCATGGCATGACCCTAAAGGTCCATAGATGCATAAGTCTTTATTAATTTTCATGGATAGCTTTTATAATTAGGATTTCCTTTCTAATGGAATTTTGAGAGGGAGATTAGGGCATTTAGCTTCCATTCCTCAATATCATTTAATTGCCTCCTATTTTCATTTATTTGAGTGGCAATTCATCTAACACATCCATTTCATTTAGGTATTCTTTAGACAATCCAAGGACTAGAGGAGAGCCCCATAATGAAATGGAATGATATCAAGCTTTATTCAATTTTAATATTATATATTCACCTATTTTCCCCTTTAGATGTTCTATAGAGCTTTATGTATGAAGGGGATATGGAGCACTACCTACGAAATCCACCTATTAATACAACCTAGCAATTTGATATGACATATTTATATGAGAGGATTATGATCTACAAAGTATGACAAGACAAAGAAATAAAATAGAGGATTATGAAGTGTCATTAAGTCCCACTTTGATAAAAACCATTGTCACCACTAACTAAAGCCATAACACCATCAACTTACATTAATGTGTTGCAATATGAAACTTGGAATCTAAAATGATGTTTAATATGAAACTTAGAATATAACATGATGTTTGGAATTTGTGCACTATTAGAGGTTGAGTGTTGGGTTGTGTTATATTCTTTCCATGACTAGCCCACGTAGTTAACCGAGGGGTTAGAGGGGGGGGGCGGAGCCCCCCCTTCGTTGCGCCGATTGCATAGCAGGGGTGTCATAGGGGGTTTGAGGGGTGAAGGTAACCCCACTCTATGGGGTCTAGGGCAGCGCCCCGAAAATTTTGGTTTTGCAACCTATGGTAGGTTGGGCGGACCCACCTATGGTTTTGTGCATGATTTTCGCACATATTTTTGGACGCGATGGTTTTTGGTCCACGGTTTTGGACGTGATGGTTTTCGGTCCATGGTATTGGATGCTTCAGCATGTATAAATATGTATTATAACATTGAAAGGAAAATAATGAAAAATCAAGCTGGTAGTCCCAGTTTTGGGATCCAGGGGAAAAT
This sequence comes from Pinus taeda, assembly GCA_000404065.3. Lineage (NCBI taxonomy): Eukaryota > Viridiplantae > Streptophyta > Pinopsida > Pinales > Pinaceae > Pinus > Pinus taeda. The sequence goes on from APFE030384874.1 coordinate 16,804, forward strand.
ATCTGTGTATATGTGTTTTATGTGTTATGCTCTCGCATTGTTTATTTTATGTGTTTTAGAATTCATATGTAGGTAATTTCTATATGGGGTTAAAACCTACATTGAGATTTATTAGATTAATGAAATTAACCAACCTAATTGAACATTTTGGACTATATTTCTAATCATTCCAACATGAGACCATTTGTTAAGACATTTTCCCAAGGGCATTGATTTGTAAACTTGCATTATTATTCCACTAGGGAAGTTCATCACAATAGATATTGTAATATTCCATCATTCAATCACAATAGATATTTATATTTCATCATTCTACCATAATCTAAGGCATTTGTAATAAAGAAATATATTATTAATTTTATTGAATATTTTTTTTACAGGGATAAAAAAACCCATTAAACATGGTTGAAAAATGGACACTATCCATAGAAGTTTCTTATTATCCCAATCCAGGACAAGTAGTGATTACTTATGTGCTATACAATATTGTGATGAACAAAGTCCTCCAAAGTAAAAGGAATGTACCTGGAAGGAAAAAAAGCAATGAACCATATTATATTGCATTGATAGAAGGCTTAAGAACAGCTAGGGAGTATGGATCCAATGGAATTGTAGTCTACACCAATTTTGAACTTGTGTGCAACCAAATGAAAGGCGTGTACGAAGTAAAAAATGAGAAGCTCAAACAATTGTGTAGAGAAGCAAAAATTATTACTAGTCAATTTCAATCATCTAGCATAAATCATTATGCAAATGTTAATTTGATGTCTATTGATCTATTGTATGGGGCAAAGCCACTTCAAGATTTATGTGTGAAAGATGAATTGGTTTCAAGAAGCACTCCATCAAAATTTATTGATGGACATTGTAAGATATCTATGATATCTATGTGTTTTTTAGTTATAAATATGGTGTGTTTAATGACCATGTGTTTCTTTCAATACTATACTAAGTGTGCCCCCACTATGTAATCACAACTTGGTGAATTATTATGTAAATTATCGGGATGTTACATGTTTTCGAAAATTTTGTGTTTAATTCTCAAGATGTGCACTTTAGCATTTGATTTTTTAGTTTGTAGTATATTTGAAATGAAGAATGTACACCAAATAGTTTTGAAGAAACCCTTATATAGTTGCATTTATTTGTCTTATTAATTTTTTGAATTCTTGATA
>APFE030384874.1:25084-42953 GCA_000404065.3 Pinus taeda
CATTTATTCGGTACCCCTTCCAAGTAGTCTAGTCACTTCCTTTGATTGGAATTGACTAGCAAGATCCTGCCTTCCTTCTAATGTACCATTTCGGATCATAGTACAAGTTTACAAAATTATCGTGTTTGGCACTATCATAGATGAAGGGGCTTCAATGAGTATCCTTTCCTCAACTTCTTGGAAAGCGCTTGGTTCACCATTGCTTATGCCTGTTACACAAAATTTGTCAAGTTTTAACAAAGGAACCAGTGGACTGTTAGGGATCCTTCCTAAGTCTGCGATAACTTTGAGAAGGAAAACCATTCACTTGAACGTGATGGTAGTCAAAGGACTATTAGATTACAATCTACTCCTTGGACGCAACTATGTTTACAACATGGAAGCTATTGTCTCAACACTCTTTCGAGTGATGTGTTTCCCGCATGAAGGCAAAATTGTCATTGTTGACCAGCTTTAATTTCCTGGTTCAAGCACAGCTTCAAGAAAAACATAATCCCTAAATGGTCCTATTGCATCAAGAGTGTCTCTTCAACCTTCATTCCATCCATCTAATTACAGTGAGTAGTCTGGTGAATGTAACAAAGGTTAGGGGGCATGCACCCTTGTCCATTTGGCAGACAAACCAAGCTAAAAAGATAGGTTTCCCTATAGGTTATGTGATTGGAAGTGTTATCTCACACCATTCACCTTTGTCTATTTGATGGACAAAGCCAAGGAAATGTTTCGTCAGCTCCGCTGACAAAAACAATTCTGCTTAACCGCAGTGGTTTCCATATGGTTACTTAGAGACTCTCCTTTTCTCGATGCCTAGGGGCATGGAAACCTTTTTATGCAAGCAAAATACGACCAATTTCATTTTTTAGCTTTTTAGCCTTTTTAGCTTTTTAGTTTTTCAACTTCTTAGGTTAGGTGATTGGTCCGGCAATGTCTGTGCCGCAGATGGAGCAAAGGAAGGGTTTCGTCTAAACTGTTGATGAAACCATCCTACCTAACCTTAGTAGTTCCTTAGCTTTTTAGTGTTTTTTATCTTTGTAGTTTGGTCATTTCTAGCCTACATAAAAAGGCAATGAGCGATGTTTCCACAAGATTCAAGCTCATTAAAAAATAAACCTGCTAATGAGCATATGTTCCCCCAGAGATCAAGCTCGTTAAAAAATGACCCCATCTTCGGTAAATAACCCTTGTGATTCCCATTTTATTTTCCTTTTGAACCTTGGTTGTGTTCCTACCATCACCTCCATTCTTTTGGCCACTCATACGCTTCCACTTGATTATTTACCTTTTTGAGGAACAACTGCGATGAGTGGTCTTGTTATCCAACCTCTTCACACCACCATGTTTTGAGAAGTTCCAAGATTACCCGAAACCAGTTTTCTACCCTAAATGCCACTCATTCCTCAAAAGACGAGTCTACTTTAAACTCTTTTTGGGCCTGCTAAATATGAAAAGATTGTCGAGCAATTGGCCTCTCTAGCTCGCTAAAGTGATTGGAAATGCCATCCCTCCTGTATGTTTTAATCTTTTTGGACCTAAGGGATTATCCCACAAAAAAGATTGAGCACTTGTCTTTTTCGGCTCGCTAAAGTGATCGAAAAATCATCCCTTTTGTATTATTTTAATATTTTTCAGACTCAAAGGATTATGCTATGAAAAAGAACTGCTGGAGTTTCCTTTTTGTCCCTTTTCAAACTCTCTAAACATGAAAAGGACTGAGTTGTCTTTGTCGTTAAACTCGTTAAAACAATAGCGACAAACTTGTCCATCCAGACAAGAACGAGTTTCAATGTCGCTAGGCTCGCTAAAACATAGCGACATGTTTGCCCGAAGGGAAAATTATAGAACAAGCATATGTTATCCTCCTCAAGCTTGACAAAAATAAAGAGGTACTAGTCAGCAATGGCTGGGGAAAAAGGGAAGAAAACTTGAAGATCTTTATTGGTAGCGGGTCGCTCTTGAACATGACACTTTCACTCCATCACCATGATTGAGTCTGGTTAGGTTATTCTATTCACCGGTCATATCACCATTGGTCCTCCATACCATCCATATTTTGGGGTTAACGCTACCAATCCATCTCAGTGTCACCGATATGTTCAAGAGAATTCATTCAGAGAATTCACCATCTAGTTAATGCTTCATCCACTACAATACCTTCACCCTCCATTTTTCATGACAACCATTCTTGAACCTTGTATCATCAGATCATTTTCACCTCCAGAAAATCATTTGCTCCATTTCGTGTCATAGATGTGGCATACATTAAGGCCCTCCTATGACAGGTCACTTCTTGTCGACATCAGCTCATTATCCAAGAAGTTGACTTAGAAACAACCATTTCAGTACCTTGAAGCTTGCATGCCTTAATGGCAATTTTCTCACTTCCAGTGACAGGTTTGCATCAATGGCCTTCGACCGAAAGATTTTTCATGGTGTTCGACATCGGATCATATATTCACACCACGTGAATTGTATTGTAGTACCTTGAGGGTCATTATCATTATTGATGATTTCTCTCGTGCCTGTTAACAGCTTACAGTATTGGCTGGTAATCAGGTGATGTCTTTACATGTTAGACTTCAGGACATCTTTTCACATGGACTGACTTGTACATCAGGCGAAGATTGAATGAGTTTGAAGACCCCAAATCTATTTTCATCCATCCGGGCTGCAACATATTTAGGAATATGAAGACATCAAATGTACACAAAAGCTGCACAGATGATGATCCAAGCTAGGGATGATGACTCTACATATAAAGAATCACCAGTCTGCAACTGCAAACGATTATTTGTTCTATGTACATGAAAATGAATTTATAAAGCTGAGCATGGGAATGCCTGCCTCAGCTAGATCATGAAAATAATATGATGATGATGTATTGTATTGTATCTTATATAGGTCACCTTCCAGTTCGAATACCTTGGATCCTCATGATAAAGCATTTCACCCGACATCAAAAGATTTACGAGCTCATGCTTTAGGTGGCAACTGTTATAGACATATTTGGGCACTGCAACCCCAATCTTATATGTTGATAAACCAAGGGCTCTTAACCCCTAAAAGTGTTGTTTATCATTCCCCAAAAGTTCCACCTGAAAAACCACTCATAATTGGCCAAAATTGGACCATATTGACTGCTCCACTATCAGGGTGTGATGCATCCTGACTCCTACACTAGCCAGGTGCGATGCATACTAAAGAGGCCTTCTGTGGGGTGCGATGGGCGAGGATGGATAAATATCCAAGACAGTTTGCTAAGTGGATGCTCATGGAATCTTCTAGAAACTTCTCCTATGACACTTGCCTCTCGGAATTCGCCTAGGGATGAGTAAGAGATCAATGAAATCTCCAAGTGGAACCATGAACAACAAGTGGAATGACACTAATCAAAAACCTAGAGATGACTCACACCCTTGTAGACATCTATAAATGGATCCCTCATCTGAGATATCTGGGGGCTGGAATTTTGTAATTTGTAAGGAAGTGTTGATAGTTTGTCTTTGAGAAAGAGCATTGTGTTGTTGGGTGATCTTACTTTTCATGAGGTGAAGAGGGATTTGATGCTGGGAAGATGATGCTGGATCAGACAGCTGGGCTGTAATTCTACCTTCTATTTTAATAAAGTTCTTTGAGTTTTCCTCCATACAATCGTATATTTATGAATCTTGTTATTTGTGAATGCAATTTTATGTTCAATGTATTTCTGATTCTGCATTGTCTATGATATAATAGATCGAGATGCTTTGATGGTGTTTTGTTACTTTGTTTCTACAGGTAGTCTCTAAGCGGGACAAGTAGGAGAGGAGTTGCAAGCTCTATTAAGGGGGAGAGAAATCAAGCAAGGAGTCAAGTGGAAGATCTAGGTTGGTCCCTTTACTTCTCTCTTATCTATCATACATAGAGGAAATCGTAAATTGCTTTGATTGTTTGTTTCTAAGATAGCTGCCAATCTTAGTGGGACTAGCAGATCGAAAAGACACTAGTTTTCCCGGAAACATACATTTTGCATGATGATTATTATAATGTGAGTAGAAGATAATATGGAATTGGGTTCAAATTCTTAGGTTTTGTGAAGTTTTTTTATCAAGTTGTTTAATGAGTAATAAAATTGCAAATTACAAAACATGGTACATTTTGCTTTCATGAATCTTTTCATGGTGTAGATGTCTAAAACAATCATAGCTTAAAATTGCATTATGAAACATGGTCTACATTTTTCATTCTTGAATAGATCATATTCTTGTATAGAATAGCTATTATGGATGTGGGTTGATACTTAACTTTTAATATAAATTTGTTCAAGGCAAACATACTATAAAATTGCATTATAAAACATGGTACATTTTGCATGATGCATGGTTTGATGCTTAAAGGTTTTACATTTAAGTTCATTAATATGAAACAATGAAAGTATATTTGTATTTTCTTGGTACATTTTGCATAATGATTCTTATAATGTTAGTAGAAGATAATAAGGATTTGGGTTGAGTCTTAGGTTTTGTGAAGTTGTTTAATCAATAGCAAAATTGCAAATTACCAAACATGGTACATTTTGCATTCATGAATATTATGATGATATAGATGTCTAAAACAATCATAACTTAAAATTGCATTATAAAACATGGCATACATTTTGCATTCATGAATAGATCATAATCTTATATAGAAGAGCTACAATGGATGTGGGTTGATACTTAACCTTTAATATAGAGTTGTTCAAATCAAACATACTATAAAATTGCAATATAAAACATGGTACATTTTCTGGATTTCAGACTTTTGTGGTTAATTTCTGTTGAGTTAAATTTCGGAATATCCATAATAGTAATCATATTTTGTTAACGTTTCAAATCCCAAATGGGATCCATCATCAGGACTCTAAATGAATGATAAAAGAGCTAGAGCGGAAGATGAATAAATAAGTTATATGAACAAATTAAAAGGTCGCTTAAACCTAACAACAAAAATTCATAAAGTCTAGACCTAAAATAATATTATTATTATTATTATTATTTATAAATAATAATTAATAATAAATTGTTTATTATAATAATTTAACTATTATTACAAATAAATAATAATAATAATAAATTAATAACCTAAAAATAAGAAATGGTTCAAAAATATATAATTGATTATTCTTTAAAAATGATCAATAATAATTAATTAATGATAATAATAATAATAAGTTATATATTAATATTCATTAAAGTAATTATTATTTATAATAATTTTATATTATTATAAATCAATAAATAATTAATAATTATTATAAATAATCAATTTATCTATAATAATTATTATTAATAATAATTTATCTATTTATAATAAAAAGATTTGATAGTTAATCCATTTTATTTTATTTTAATAAATAAGATAGGAAAAAAAATAATACATGTGATGTTATACCTGAGAAGAACTGGAGAACCTAATTTGTCTAATTAAAGGAAGCGAGCATCCACTGATCTCGATCCCATTGTCCCTGCTGAGATTATGGAGATGCTTCATAATCTCAAGAGCTTCTCTATTTTTCCTTCTTTGATATTGTTCTTCTCTTGCGATAATTGTGGCATTCTGCAAACAAATACGATGCTTAGTTTTTGAGGAATGTTCTACAAGGGCCAAAGTGCAGGATCTTCCATGCTTAATATCAACTCCATGTTCTTTCAGTCTTCTTTGTAGTGAGCACGTTGTCTCCCCAATATAACCCTTGCCACAAGAACAATCAATTTTATACACTCCCTTGAGTTGATGTCGATCAATATTATCCTTAACAAACCTCATACCTTATTTTATTGTTTCAGGTGCTATAAACTAGGTGAATATGTCTTTCTTCCCAAAGATCTTAGAAATCTTATTTGTTACCCCCTGAATGTATGGTAGGAATACTCTACCACATTGAGAATGACCTTGAGGTTCTTGGGATCAAACCCTCCTTTCAGCTCTTTTTATAGCTTTTTTAATTTCATTCTCCTTATAGCCTATACTTCTAAATACCGAGGTAAAATGATTTTTCTCTTCGTCAAGATGATCAAAGTCAGATATTATAAGGGATCTAACAACAAGAGTGTAAAGTGCATCAAACGTTTGAGAAGGATGATGATAAGATTCAGCGTGGAGGTATCTCTCTATGTGAGTTGTCTTCCTAAATACTTTATGAGCCAAAGAACCATCCTCCTTTATGATAATAAGGATGTTTAAAAATGGAATGCTCTTGTTCTCCTCAAGCTCCATTGTAAACTTTATTTCAGGACAGATAGAATTAAGGGGTCTAAAAAAATTAGCAGGTTCTACCTTACCATGAGACCATTTAACGTTGGTATCATCAATGAATCTCTTCCACCAAGCTAGCTTCAGAAGATATGATTAAAGAGATTTCTTCTCAAAGTAATCCATGTACAAGTTAGCCACAATTGGAGAGATAAGTGATCCCATTGCCACTCCAAATGTCTGCTCATAATAACTTCCTTGGAAACTGAAAAAGTTGAATGCAAAACAATTCTCAGCAAGCTTTGCAATTTCTAGATCGGTAACCTTCTTAATAACTTGAATAGCCTCATCCAAGGAAAGCTTCATAAATAAGAAAATTACGTCAAAACTTACCAGGATGTCATCTTGATCCACCCCCTCATTTTTTATAAGATTTACAAAATCATTGGAGTAATTGATAAAAGAATCGATGTTTCCAACAAGAGGTTTTTAGATCTTGGCAACATACTTTTCCAATCCATAGGTTGGGGATCCAATGGTATTAACTATTGGTTTAAGATGAACCCCTTCCTTATGGATCTTTGGCAACCCATAAATTCTCGGGATAATTTCAAAAGGAGTTAATATTTTCTTTAATCTCTCATCAAGGTTGGACTCTAAAACATCCTTCTTGACCTCTTTTATGACCTTGGGAATGGGGTTAGTGTTAATATTCTTATAATTTCCACAATTAAGATGCTCATTCATTTTACAAATATAATCATACTTATGCTTCCCCTCTCTTATCTGCCTTAAGAACCACAATTTTATCATTATTAAGAAGGGAATTAAGAGAAATTTGTTCCTCTTTGCTTAAATTACTCTTAGGAGGTTTAGCCTTTCTCATTATTAGGTCACATTCATGCCTTAATGCCTCATTTTCTTCCAAATAGAGGCCATTTATCCCATCCTCACTGTTACAAACGATACTCTCCACTGGAATGTATCATCCTCAATGTTATAAATTAATGATAGTCATTAATTTAGGTTTAGACTTTATGAATTTTATTGTTAGGTTTAGTCGACCTTTTAATTTGTTCATTTATTATTTGTTCATATAGTTATTTATTCATCTTTTTCTCTAGATATTATATCATTCATTCAGAGTACTGATGATGGATCCCCTTTGGGATTCGAAACGTCGACAAAATATGATTACTATTGTGGATATTCTGAAATTTAACTCAACATTGTACATTTGCATGATGCATGGTTTGATTCTTAAAGGTTTTAAATTTAAGTTCATGAATATGAAGAAATGAAAGTAAATTTGCATTTTGTTGGTACATTTTGCATGATGATTCTTATAATGTTAGTAGAAGATAATAAGGATTTGGGTTGATTCTTAGGTTTTGTGGAGTTGTTTTGTCAATTTTAATGAATAATAAAATTGCAAATTACAAAACATGGTACACTTTGCATTCATGAATCTTATAATGGTTTAGATGTCTAAACAAATCATATAACTTAAAATTGCATTATAGAACATGGCACATGTATATATTTTTCATTCATGGATACATCATCATCTTGTATAGAATATCTACTATGGATGTGGGTTGATACTTAACTTTTAATATTAAGTTATTCAAATCAAACATACTATAAAATTGTATTATAAAACATGGTACATTTGAATGATGGACGGTTTGATGGTTAAAGGTTTTACATTTAAGTTCATGAATATGAAGAAATGAAAGTAAATTTGCATTTAGTTGGTACTTTGTATGGCTCACATATGTAGAGTTTTAGAACACAACTTTTGATACCCTTTATAATAGTTATAGTTTCCCCATACCAACTTTTCAAGTGATGTATGTTTCAAGTTAAATGATAAGTAGAACACATCAAGTTAAAATGTGGATAAAAATTGTGAAAAAATGTATTCCCATATAAACTTCACATTTTGGATGCCATTATTACCCACCAAAGTTCTCAGAGATCAACATTTGCTTAGTTGTTCTCGTTAACGTCCAACTCTTTGTTTGATGTAAGTTTTCAAGTTATAGTTTGTGAGTTTAATCAACAACAAACATTATTTAAAACATGTTACATTTTGCATTATGCATGGTTTGATGCTTAAAGGTTTTACATTTAATTTCATGAATACAAAGCAATGAAAGTAAATTTGCATTTAGTTGGTACATTTTGCATGACGATTCTTATAATATTAGTAGAATATAATAAGGATTTGGGTTGATTCTTAGGTTTTGCGAAGTTGTTTTGTCAAGTTGTTTAATGAATAGTAAAATTGCAAATTACAAAACATGGTACATTTTGCATTAATGAATCTTATAGTGGTGTAGATGTCTAAAACATTCATATAACTTAAAATTGCATTATAAAACATGGTACATGTATACATTTTGCCTTCATGAATAGACCATCATCTTGTATAAAAGAGCTACTATGGATGTGTATTGATACTTAACTTTTAATATAAATTTGTTCAAAGAAAACATACTATAAAATTGCGTTATAAAACATACATTCAAAATTACCTTCTTTGTCTTAAAGTCTACTTGATGCTATTGTACTTTTCATGAAATTTGAGAAATCTTAGAGGTTAAGAATTAAAAATTGTAATGTTGAATCAATTGAAGTTGCATTAATCTCAATGTGGGCCTAAATTTTGTCATAAAGTAAATGAAATTTTGAAATATTAAATACTATGTGTGGAACATGCATTGTTAGTTTTAATAGATTTTGTATGCACTGCATGTATAGGACTGATGAACCTCATCAGCGGGTAACTATATGGACCTTAATACACCTCCAAGCTTACTAAAATCAACTCTCATCATAATTCCTTACATGTTTTAATTATATTTTACTTAATAGAGATGAGTAAAAGTAAGATGCTATGCCTAGTGGTCTAATGTGCATTGATTGCAAGTTTTTGAGAGCAAATCATGGCAATTTTGGCTAATTAAGGTCAGGAAATCGAATGAGACAAGGAGGAGAGATTATAGGAGATAGATCCTCCTCATTAAATCCTCACTCATTTGAATATTCCTCAATCAAATCACATTAGCTCGGAGTTGCAAGTAGCCGAGTCATGGAGATCATGGGCAGCTGAGCCAATGACAGTTAAGAACCAGTTCATCTTGAGTTTGGGAGCCAAGCCTCCCTAGATTTAAGGAAGTTGTTGGAGACTTCAGTTGTATAAATAAGGAGGCCTAGAGCCTCATTAGGATTGGGATTTTTTATGTAAGAGAACTAAGAATTTTCGAGTTCAAGTTTTGTGGTAAAACATTGTTATGCAATTTTTTTCTGATATAATAATTAGAATGAGCATTTCCTTGATCCAGCACTGAGTTGACTCAGAGGGTTGAAGCTATCGGGTTAGGGCTCAACCCTAGCAAAAAAGGCTCCTCTCATTATACTTGTATGCTTAGGTTATTTCATAGATTAATTGTTGAATTGATTTTAGCATTGTTTCCTTGCAAGTAGTGGCAAATTTGATTAGTTTGCTTCCATTTGTGCATAGCTTTAGAAGTAGTTTTAGAGAGGTAAAGGAATACCAAAAAGGCTGATATCAGGTGGATTTGGCCTCACTCCTCCCTTCAGGGACCATGGTTTGAGGAAAACCTCCTATTCAGGCCCAAAAAGACATAATTTTTCTTTCTTATGGAATTTAGGGTTTTCTGCTACTTAGGCCAACATCTTTTCAATTTCCAGGAATAGGTTTTAGTTGTCAGTTTTGATATCTCCTTCTTTGTATTAGATCTCATGGTGTTTCACAATATTCTACAAGTATTTACATGCATGAACTAGGCAACCAAAAAATGAAATTTTGTTTTCTTAAGTTGATTGGAAATCTTCCTTGTTTGATATGATTCATGGATAAATGCCAGTGACGTATGTACTATAGGAGTTTCAATAGTGCGGAAAGATCTCATGTCAACAACCCTAGCCTAACCTCATCCATCCATGATCACCAATAACCATTAAGTCCCTCAACCAATTCATCATTCCAGAAGAACAACTTTCCAGGTGTTTTGAGCAAATCCAACCATCTTACAAACTCTGTTTTGAACTCTGAAGAATTCCTAGCCACTCCCTTGCCTTATTTCTTGCACCCTTCACCTTCCTTAAGCACTATACCACCTTGCAAATCACTCCTATTTCTCTCGGCCATATCCTATAGGAATACAGGGGATCTTATAAGAGCATTAGGACATCCTGTAGTGGCTTGTTTTGAGGCTAATTTGTGGAAAAAGCATCTAGGAAGATAGGAGAAGACCCCTACTTGCCTCCCAAGTCATCTGACTTTTCACCACCATCTCTAACCTACCTGCGACATCACCAAGAATATTTAGAATTCACATTTTCACAAAAAGAAGGACAAAAAGAAAAAATAGTTATTGTGTTCATTCATATGCACAACAGTAAAATGTTTGGTTATTTCAGATTACATGTCTAGGATAGTTAATATTACACACATGTTATCTTAGAATTCTTCTCAAGTAAGATCTCTTAGCAATTAGTTAGATGAGTGGTATGTTTAAAGCATTTATTTCAGTTTTTTCATTGTTGCAATAGACAATATTTCCATTCTCCCAGTTAGGGTAACATTCTCCTTTCTTCATTGGTAATCAAACTTCTTCTGAACTAATAGAAGATTGGTTTGAGAGACCATAGTGGTATATCGCCAGCTGAGCAATGACAAAGAGTGGACCCATCGCATCTGCTTGTGTATACAACACTGTCACCTCCAAGTTTGTACGAACCTCGTGTTGATAAAGTAAAGTTGGTATCCACAGGAGTTGCTGCATTCTTACTATAATATTGGTGCTCATCACTTGTTGGCATCGTTTTCAGGGAGGTGTCTGAGTAAAATGTGGTTTCTTCTTTCTTTCTTCCATTTCTGATCTCTTTCATTAAGCTATTAGCTTCATTTCTGCAGAAGTAATTGTAAGTTGGTTTGATTTCCTTTCCATTCTACAAGCAAGATTTCATTCAACAGTTAGTTTCCATTCAGTTCGTTATTTCAATTTTGCAATTAGTCTTGAGGCTTGAAAAACAAAACAAATCAAAAACACTTATTTCATGCCTCGTAGGAATAGGGATAACTTAGGGAAATTTCTACCAAATACCCCTACCACTTCAAACAACCAACCTTCCCTCTTCTTCGGTGGCTATGAATTGGAGGATCCCTTAGGCGAACAACCAGAGATTTTTGAAGAGCCTACAGGGGGAGAAGAAGAAGGAGAACCCATTCCAACTACCCTAATGGTTGAAAATAGAAATTACAAAGGAGATAGAGAAAGAATTGAGGGTGCTTTTCCCATTAGAGAAACCAATGGGGATGTCAATATGAAAAACATAAGCCCCTCTACTCTTCCTCACTTCCATGGCCTGACCTCAGAAGATCCATATAATTTCTTGTTTGAGTTCGTTGTCATATGTAGAACTTATGATTATACCACTGATGATCAGAAGTTGAAATTATTCCCAACCAGTCTAAAGGATGTAGCTTTACGCTAGTTCATGGGTTTACCTAGAGATAGCATCACAACCTGGGCTAAAATGCAACAAGCCTTCAACAACAAGTATCGAGACTACTACAGGTCTAAAGACACTAAAGAGGAAATTTTAGAATGACCTTGGGGCATGATGAATCCTTAGAATATTATGAGGAAAGAATCCAACATAGCTACAAAAGGGCCAGGTGCACACTTGATCCTGTGTCACTGAAGCTAGTCCTGCTCAGGGGGGTAAGGGAAGATCTTCTTAATACCCTAAACCTACTAGTAGGACGGGACATCTACCAGCTACCCTATGAAGATATCAAGATTGTCTTTAAGAACCATTCTAGGGAAGCTAGGAAAAAAGGTAGGGGTAGTCAACCAATGGCCAACTCATCCTCTTCCAACACATCCATGAAAGGTGAAATTGGAAATATGCTGGAATATTTCAAGAGTGAAATGCTACAAACCCTTTCCCTACAAATAGACACTATACACATCAAGAGAAAGAAAGAGGAAGCAGAGAGAGCATTATCCATCTTCTACCCTAGATGCACAAGGAGGCACCTTAGGAATGAATGTCCATTAAAACTTATAGAAATTTGCTCAGTCTGTGAAGAAAACCACTCCACAAACAAGTGCCCTTTTCTACCTAGACTAAAAGTTGTGTATTGGGAAACTGAAGGGGTGACTGAACAACTCTGCTAAATAAATCAAAGGAGGTTGCATGGACCTCAACCGTACCAGCAGGGCATGCAAGGGTCATCCTATGCATATTACAAACCTAACCAAAACACATCCATTCCCTCTTGGGGCCCCCCTACTCATCCCTCCCAATCTACACCTTCTCCTTGGTCTTTTGCACCTCAATACCATTCCTAGTCGACTAACTAGCCATTTCAGCCATATAATCCTCCACAGTCGCAGTAGAATGCACCATCCCAAGGGTGGAGGCCTCCATACAATAATGTTCCCGCTTTATTGCCTTCAGCTCCTACTCAACCACAGATTTTACACCTTGTTCCACCTAACCAACCTCAGATGCTTGCCCAGCCAAATCCAAACCTGAACAACAGATAGGCAAAACAAGTATATAGTGGAGAGACATCCTACCCTACTTATGTTGTGGAAATTCAGGAAATCAACCTGAGTCTGAGAGAGTACTCCTATACATCCAACCTCCATCTCCACCAAGGGAGAGTGAGGAGGAAAGATAGGAAAGTATACCTAGAGTGAATCCACCACCCTTTCCTGAAAGATTAACTCATCTAGTCCAACCTACCCAGAAGAGAATGAACTTCTGGGTGAATTAGAAAATCTATGTGTCAAAATTCCACTTCTCCAAGCTATTAAGGATGTACCTATTTACAAAAAACTGATTAAAGAGAAGTGTTTCAAACATCTAGGCAGGCGAAAAAAAGACATCCCTACCATTAATGTCATTGGACAGTTGTCCGACTTAATGCTAGGGCAGGTAATTTGCTTGAAGTATTTAAACCCTGGAATCCCTGTAGTAGATGTGCACATCAATGGCACCATTGTCCCACACACCTTGATTGACCTTGGGGCTATCATTAATTTAATGACTAAGAACACCATGCTTAAGTTAAATCTCTCGGGTTCATTAAGAAAGACCACGACAGTCTTGTAGCTTGTAGATCGTTCCACAGTGGCCCTTAAGGGGATTGTTGAGGATGTGATGGTCTCCATTGACTCCTGGGAGTACCCTGCAGACATCCTAGTTCCCCAACCTAAGGCTAAGCTTAATGGTTATCCTCTCATACTTGGGAGACTTTGGTTAGCCACTGCCGATGCCTACATTAGTTGTAGGGTTGGAAACATGACTATCAAAAATGGGTATTTGTCCAAGCAGTTGGTCTTGTACCCTCTTGCTCAAATATCTTTAGAAAATGATTTACCTTTATGGCTAGAAGAGGAGGAAGAAGATGAAGTCTACTCAACCCAAATCTATACCATAGAAGCTGCCATGGGAGGAGGACAATAGGATGAAGATGATTTGATTGAACACATACTCCAAAATCCAACTCCCAATACCTTTTCCTTCGAGGAAGTAGTAAAGGAAACCAAGAGCAACCATTAGATTGATATATGCATAGATGATTCAAACCCTACTCATGTCAAGACAATATAATTTGGCCCTGAAAGAACTTTGAAAATCAACCCCTCTCTTTTTGTTCACCAAGAAGAAGATTTGTGCAACATGCTAAGGGAACATTTGGATTCCTTTGCTTGGAGTTACAGAAATGAAGGGAGTGCACCCCTCAGTGTGTACTCACCACATTTATATCAAAGAAGGTTGCAAACCAATCCGATAACCCTAAAGAAGCATGAATCCAACTCTCAAGGATATAGACAAAAAAGAACTGCAAAAGCTGATGGATGCAGGATTCATTTACCCTATCTTGGAAAGTGAGTGGGTTTCTCCTTTGGTGTTGGTTCCAAAGAAAAATGGGAAGTGGACGATTTGTGTTGATTAAAGGGAGTTGAACAAAGCAACAAAGAAGGACCATTTCCCTCTGCCTTTCATAGTTCAAGTGTTAGATGGCTTGGCAGGGAAAAAGTTTTTCTCTTTCTTAGATGGGTTCAGCGAGTACAATCAAATCTAGATTAGCCCAGAGGAATAGGATAAAACCACATTTTCCTGTCCTTGGGGTACTTTTTCTTATAGGGTATTTCCTTTTGGACTATGCAATGCCCCTGCCACTTTCTAGAGGGCAGTCGACAGTATCTTTGTCGAGCTAGTCCATGATGCAGTGGAAATTTATATGGATGATTTTACACCCTATGGGTGTGATTTCCAGGAGGCTCTCTCCAACTTGGTTAAGGTGTTGAACAAATGCATTGAAATGAACTTGTCCCTTAGTCCAGAAAAATGTGAGTTCTTGATGACTGCAGGGACTGTGCTAGGTCATTCAATATCCCAGAAAGGACTGTAGGTGGACCCAAATAAGATATCCATCATCCATAGGGTCCCACCTCCATCAAAAAAAAGGGATGTCAGAAGTTTTCTTGGCTTAGCTGGATACTATAGGAGATTTATAAGAGACTTCGGCAAGATAGCTTCTCCTTTATTTGGGTTACTGGCCAAAGACTCCAAATTTTTATGGTCAGAAAGCTATCAAGAGGCCTTGGACACCCTAAAGGACAAGTTGACTACTGCTCCTATTCTCCAATGCCCAAATTGGGCTCTTCCTTTCCATATACATGTCAATGCATTTCACAAAGCCATAGGAGCAGCTCTAATCCAGGTAGATGACAATGTACCTTATGTCATTTACTTCATCAGTAAGAATCTATCAAAAGTCAAACTGAACTACACAATGACTGAAAAGGAGCTCCTAGTTGTTGTGCATTCATTGAACAAATTTAGGCATTACATTACAGGTTTCCAAACAATTGTACATATTGACCATGTTGCAATTAAATAGTTAATGAATAAACCTTATGTAAATGCCCAGATTATTAGATGGTTATTTTTATTGCAATAGTTTGATTTAACTATTATTGATAAGCTTGGCAAGGAGAATGTTGTTGTAGTTTTTTTTTATCCAGATTGACTTTGCCTACATGGGAGGAAGGAATGGTTGATGATCAGTTACTGGATGAAAACTTATTCGCCATTTCAGTTCTCTCTCCATGGTTTGCTGACATAGAAAATTACTTGGTGTCTGCACAATTTCCACCAAATTTGTCCTCTAAGGAAAAGAGCAAGATTGTGAGGAAGAGCGCCCCATTCACTTGGATTGGGAGCAACCTCTTCAAACTAGGCCCAGATCAAATTATGAGAAGATGTGTCAGGGAGGAGGAAGTCTTTGAC
This sequence comes from Pinus taeda, assembly GCA_000404065.3. NCBI lineage: Eukaryota > Viridiplantae > Streptophyta > Pinopsida > Pinales > Pinaceae > Pinus > Pinus taeda. Next base: position 40,643 of record APFE030384874.1, read on the forward strand.
ATCCTTTTGACTTGTCATGATGGGCCTTGTGGAGGTCACTTTGCAACCAAAAGAACAACATTCAAGGTACTACAAGCTAGTTATTACTAGACCACTCTTCACCAAGATGTGAGGAGGTATACTAGTCAATGTGATTAGTGCCAAAGGATGGGGAACCCTACCCAAAGGGTTGAAATGCCTCTGCAACCTCAAGTGACTTTCAAGCCATTTGACAATGGGGCATGGATTTCATTGGACCCATTGACCCTCCATCCAGGAAAAAGCAGTACATCATTGTGTGCACTGACTATTTAACCAAGTGGGTTGAAGCCAAGGACATCAAAGCAGCAACATAAGAGAATATGACTGAATTCTTAAGAGAAAATGTATTTTATAAGTTTGGGTACCCTAGATAATTGGTCACTGATCAAGGCAGTCAATTTACATCTCACATGATTGAAAATTTCTTAAGCCAACACAAGATCAAGCATAGAACATCCACTCCTTACCACCCACAGTATAATGGGCAAGTGGAGGTAACCAACAGAGTGTTAGAAGGCATTCTGACCAAAGTGATTAACAGCAACAAGAAGGATTGGGAAAATAGATTAGTTGAGGCCACTTGGGCCTATAATACCACCTAGAAGACCACCACTGAATTCACCCCTTATGAGTGTGTCTATGGGAAGAAAGCCTTGTTGTTAATTTAATTTGAAAAAAACACCTTAAGAATGGCAGCACAACTGGATCTAGATCTCACTAGGGCACAACAATAAAGATTGCTCCAGCTGAATGGGTCAGATGAATCTAGGATGCAGGCCCTCTTGCACACAGAGGTGACTCAAGTTCAAAGGAAGATTTGGCATGACAAGAACATAAAGGAAAAAAAGTTTCAAGAAGGCGATTGGGCTTTGTTGTATGATTCTAGATACAAAGTTTTTAAAGAAAATTAAGGACTAGATGGTTAAGGACTTATGTCATAGAAAAATGTCATGATAATGGTTCAGTACAAATAAGAACCATTGATGCAGAGGCTATCCCTTTGCTTGTCAATGGGTACAGATTGAAGGTCTACAAGAAACCCTTGTCAAGGAAAAAATTCATCAATGGCATTAGCAAGATAGTGATGGTGGTGGAGAAAGTCTCATCTTCCTGTTGGCATTATGATACATATGTTGTACTTGATGGCAACCCACTCATCTTAGATGATAAATTATAGTGCAGCAAAGTTCATGCACTTTCATGCAGAGAAAAGTTCCTTTCATGTAGAGAAAGTTCATGCACTTTCATGCAGAGAAAAGTTCACGCACTTTCATGCAGAGAAAAGTTCACGCACTTTCGTGTAGAGAAAAGTTCACGCACTTTCATGCAGAGAGAAGCACATGCACATGGGAAAAATTATGGTTGGTTCATGGTATTAGTTCGACAGTTTTTGATCCTATGGTTTTGGTCCATGGTATTGCATCCAAAAGAATTGAACCCAAGTATTGGGCCCATGGTATTGTTTCTCAATGGTTTTGGTCCATGGTTTTGAGTGAAGCCTAGCCTATAAAAAGGAAAGGAGATCATTTGGCTAATCACAAGTGTTGAAAATCTTAACAAGAGCAAGATCTGAATTTCTGATAATCGGTTGGTGATACATAGTTGAATCTGAATCAAGGAGAAATCGGAGCATTATAAGTCAGATCTACTGAAGGGAGCAGCAACGGCGCAGTGTGGAGGTGCGCAGAACCAGAGAAGAAGCAGGTGCGGAGTTGCGTAGACTCGTCACGGCAGAAGTGCAGATATTCGTAGGTTTCCTTCGGTGAAGTTGCAGACCTTTCTTGAAATATATTTTAGCTGTCTTTTATCTGTTTCTACAGAGATCTGGGTTTAAATTGGTGTCTGGTTACTGGTGTTATTTTCTGGTTACTGCATTATGATAAGTTATTTGTTTAAAGGAGATTGGGTGATGCACATGTACATGATGTTTTGGATCCAGTTTGAAAATTGATGAAACATGGTCCCTGGAAGGAAAGAGAAGGTAGTAGCCTTATGTAGGTCAGCACCTACGTACTAGTATTTCAGCTAGTACAAGAGCTAAGGGGGTTGTAGCTCCCTTCCAGAAGAAGCTGGAAAACGAAAGAGGGTTATAGCTCTCTGCAGGTTGTAGCTTGCGTACTGGTAAAAGACTGCACCAGTACAAAATCATTGTAAGAAGAAGTTTCTAACTGAAAGAAGATAGAGACATATTGTAGCAGGTGGTTTTCACCCACATTGGGTTTCCACCTTACATCTTGTGTTCCTTGGTGTGACTGTCTATTTTGTGTTCCTGCTCATTATTCTATGGTTC
>APFE030384902.1:13383-27483 GCA_000404065.3 Pinus taeda
TGAAATCATGATTAACATTTATTTTGTTCTCATCATGAGTTTCCTTTACTACCCTTTCACCATTAGTGACCATTTTTTGTAGCAACTTATTCAAATTTATCTTCAATTCTTCCATCTTATCATCCATGCCATTCATCTTAGCTTCCATATTAGAGTCCATTCCATTCATCTTAACTTGCATACCATTCATATTAGCTTCCACGCAATTCATCTTGGCTTCATTTACCTTTAGTGAGAGTGAAATTTGTTGTACTTGGTCTTGTAATTTTGATATATCATGTTGCATTTATTCCTCTTCTTCACGAGTCGTGCTAGAGATTTCAGGTTGCTTACTAGGTGTTTCCATTTTCTTTCTTCGGGGCATTAATTAATGCTAATAATTCTTCACAATTCCCTTTGAATTTCTTCAAACTAATTTTTCCAACCAATCTTATGCAAAATAAAAAAAATTACGCACCTTTGTTGTCACTTTGTAAGAGCTCGATATTGAATCTGTTGTATCTTTGTAGCCGCGGATCTTGAATATCTGAAATCTCATCCTCTGGTAGCCCTTTGAGTCCTCTTTCTAACCCTACAAGTCTAATCAATATTGGATTCTCCAAGGAAGCGTTATGCCAAATCTCCCACGGTGACCTGATTATAGACTAGTTCAGTAGACCGAACTTGTATGACGTGATGCGTCTCACTATTTCAACCTTAGGTTCTGAAAATGATACTCACAGAAACTACCGTTTGTCCTCTTTTTGTAACATCTTACAAAAATTGAATCTGATATTCAGAATGAAATTTATGGCGCTTTTCCCAAGGTGACCTCTTTGAAATGGAATTAGGGGGTCTGCAAAAACCCTAACTTCCTCAGAACATATCTCTGAGAATATATCGAGACAAGCTCTGAAATTCAGGCCTAAGATTCAGCGCAATTTTTTCTCAAATGGGTTTTTTTTTTGGCTTCTAAAACGTCGTAGAAAAAAAGTTATATCGAAAATTCCCCAATGTCCTGTTTGGAGTAGCGAAACCCTAGAATCCAAAGCTCTGATACCAAATGTTAGGAAACTAGCTCACAAAAATATAGAAAAGATAGATCAACGCCTTAGAAATAAACCTCTTCCAGGGGGAAACCCCCTTTACACTACACAAATGAACAATTATTCGATGATTCAAATGACAAAACCTCCTTTCTATATATAGGAGTCTAAGGGGTCACAATATAACCAAGCCGACCTAACAATAGTAATATAAATGTACAAAAATAACAATAGATGGATTCTATGGGGCACAGTAATAACAATACAGGGACAATAGGGACACAAAAATATTAATAAGGGATACAACTACAATAGTAATGGGGGAATCACTAGTATTATAGGGACCTAACAGTGAAAGGGAAGTATAGAAGTATTTCACTCCAAGAGAAAGAAGCATAACAAGAATAGGTAGAAGAAGGGATGGAATTATAGTGAGGTATGAAATGAACAATATCAAAAGGGGTTATGCATTTCCATTGGTTTTGTTTCTGGTAAGAAGAGAAGGACCGGGAACGTGCAACTTCAAGAAGAGGTAGTGATTCAAGCGAAGGAGTTCAATCCATGTATGCTACAATGAAGGGTGGTGTTGGGAAGGAGTTCAATCCATGTATTTCAACTTTTCTATCTCATGGTTGAGAAATCATGGAAAACCCTATGGGGAAGAATGTGGGAAAGGCCATAAAAAAGAGGCCTTTCATGGTGTATTCATTGACAACAGAGAAGGAAACAATGGGCCAGGCAATTGATGTGGTTGAATTAGGATGGGAAGAATGAAAGTAGTTTTATATTTCCTTAATATTAGTATGGGAATTTGCGAGTATTAATACAAAAGAGGATGGTTAGAGGTATGTTGGGGTGCGTAGTGCAGGAATTTCATGATCTAAAGAAAGAATGCAAAGTCTTGGGTCGGGAGAGGAGGAGGTGATGTGATGGAGGAGAGAAGTGATATTGGTAGGGTGAGTCGGAAAGGTAGATACTAAAACTTGGTCCACATGGACATCCCTATAGTAGGGATCATGTGCTAGCTTGTAATTGTACTCCAAAGCTGGAACAACACATGTTCTACTTACAATGATCATATGCTATGTGGTCACAGCCATGTCCAGTAACAACTATGATGTCCAATTCAAAAACTAAGCATGACAAGCTATCGCCAATAGTAGTTATGTCTTTGGGGAAAAATAGTATGACCAGTGTACTTGTACTAGCCACCTCGTACATGGGTGAATTACAATATTGGGTTAACACATGCTATGAGCATTTCCTTTGTTTAGTTTAGAGAAACAAGGAAAAATGGTTGGTTTTCGGACTCCATGGTGTTTGCGAGCGAGAAGCGATGGGTGGACTTTGTAGTTTCACATTGGAAGCAACAAATGTTACCATGCAAGAACCTTGTTTTCATACTTGGGTATGATTCCTTCCATATGGAGTAGACATGCAAGGGAGAGAGGTCATCTATCATTTGAAAAAATCGGTAGTGTGCATGGATAAGGGAAGGGTTGAATAGATTTTGGGGACAGGAGGGTGAAGTGGAATGGGTTGATGGTGGGGTGTGCGAGGTACATGGGAAAGCAACAACAATGAACACAGGAAGGTGAAGGAATGGTAGATTGGGAGTAGGAAATATTGAAGGAGATGGGGTAGCAAGCTAAGTTTGGATATGTCGTGGAAGAGCAACATTATTTGGGGGTACATTTTGATAGGATCAGAGGTTTAACCTATCTCTATATTTGAGAGGTCTTTGTTTGTTGTAGGTGTCTTTATTATGTGCATACAGGAGTCTCCTGCGGACTTTTCTTGAGGGATTTATAGAAGACGTTGGCATGTCCATCCTGATACAAACATGGGGACAAGAATATTATTGCATACAGGCGTTGAGAGAGAGTAGCGTTGAGCACAAAGAAAGAGTACTTGGAGGAGTGTCCGTAGAATGAAGAATGTTTAATGGAAGGGGAGGGAAAAACTATAAATTCAAAAGGAAAAGAAATATGAGCAAGTGTTTATTTTGTTTTCCTTTTTTTTTTTGCAAATTGTGAATGACTGTGTACATCCACATATTAGTTGTGTGATAGGAAGACACATACAAGCCAAGAATTATAAAGATGTAAGATGCAACATAAATAAACATTAATTAGATTTAAGCTAAAGAAGAAACAACCTTTTCTAACAAGTTAGTCATTTTTTTAATTGCACAACACATACTTTAAAAGCTCATAAGGAAAGAAATAAGAGTTATGCTTGAGTGTAATTTGAACAATAGAGTAAGGAGGAAGTTATTCATGCAATAGGGAAGGGGATAAATGAAATAATGGGAGTGGGAATTGTAAAAAACATAGACACAAATATACTACCTTTCTTAGAAGGAAGAACAAAAGAGCATATATTATATTTAAAGGGAAAAGATTAAACATTATTTAAAAGTAAAATATGCAACATGTAATACATGTGTAGATACATAGAGGAGAGAATTACAATGATGAATTGAACATATAACATCATGTGTGAATTGAAAATGAACAAAGGAACATATAGAAGATGGTTTCTATATTTCAGTTTGACATGGGGGAAGAAGAGGGAGGCTTAAAGGTGATGAATGGTTGTAGTGCCAGAAATTTTCTTCATATCTTTGAGGACAAGTCCACATGCAGCACCATAGGCGGTTTCTTCTAAATTGACGAAGACAACCTTCAAGAAATCAACACCATTGAAGCTATTAGTTTTTATAGACAATGTGAAGAGGAAATGATGACATGAAACCCTTGAACAAATCTCGTGGATAGCATCAGGATTAGTGGGGAGTATGAACAAGTCCTTTTTTGGGACACCCATGAGTTCAGTTGCAGCATCATCAAAAGCTGTGACATTTTTCAGTAGCCCTATATGGTCATGCATTTCAAGTTTTAGCACATAGCAATAGTCATACTTTGGGAAGTACCCACCACATTTTGTGTAGTTCCACATTCCATTTGAGTGGTGGAAAACCTTTTTCATGCACTGCATGCCATCAGATGAGAGACGAGATGTGAGGAAGTATAAATCTTACATGTCAATAGAGGTGATGGTTGCATGAATAGAGAACCATGATGCTTTTCCAAGGAGATACAATTTTATGAGGTTGGAAATTGTACATTATGGGTGGGCTCACTGTGAGGACCCAGAGAAATTTCTACTTAATGATTTTGAAGAACTCAATTAGCCTTTTTCATAAAACCATGACTAGAGCCGGTGAGTCTCTGGAATGTTTGGATTCAAGAGGAGGTTTTTGGTGGAGATGGCCCCTATAGTCCTTCCATTAAATTTGGCTAGGTGGCCTCGTTTGATTGCAAGCACAGGTGATGCACCAGAAGAGTGGAGAACAACAAGTTCCTTGCCTACAGAGTAGCAATGTTCACCCTGTAGGGTGGTGTCAATGCTATGCCAAAACATGTCCTCCATGTTGAGACTTTTTCTAGGCATTTCAGACCCAACTCTCTAACGAATGGTGGAGGTTGGGGAAGTGGACCTCACCACCCCAATGATGTTGATACTTTAGCCAAGGTCTGTAGATCTAATTTCAGTTACAGATTTGAAATGGAAACAATGGAAATAAATAGTTGGAGCATCATCCAAGAAAGGTTTCATAATGGAAGTAGAAAAGAGGAAGACCTCCCATTTGATATTTAGATGGTTGTAATTTGTGTTTGTTGGTTTGACTATCCCATTTGAAGCCATGTAAACCTGCCCAACGTGGACAAGGGAATGCAAGGAATCTAATAAATCATTGAAGGCGGAGAGATGGATCGTATCCTTGGCACAATAAATGAGGTCAAATCCAAAGACATTCTTGTAGCCTTGAGCATTTTTGTATGAGCAAAGGTTTGTTTTCACAAGAACGCTACCCTGGATTGACCAATATTTACAGTAGGGTTGGGCGCCATGAATGGCATGGCAACAGGTGAAACAAAGGATAAGTGAGCTGATGTTGAAGAAGAACCCTCTATCGAAGTGGGAGTATGTGAGGAGGGGCCTTGAAATGTCGAAGAATCAGCTTGGAATGTGGACGATTGTACAATTTGAAAAAGGGTCGGGTCCCCAATCAAAGTTGCATGATGTTGAACAACTTCAATTTCAAGCACTTTATAGTCCTCAAGGGAAGGAAACAAATAGAAAATAAATGGGGCATTAGTTGGAATGTAAATGGGGAATATAGGGAAAAACAAAATCATAAAGGATGGGGTGAAGAGTGTGAATATACACATTGTTTTGCAAAAGTGTGCAAGTGGTTTTTTTGAGAATGATAACTGACCCTAGTTGCAGGTCACCAGAGGTGATATTACCATTGCAAGTAGACAGTAGCAAATTTTTGTGCTGGGAGATGTTATCTGAGATGGAAATGTAGTAATGTTGGGATGATGTCTTCATTGAAGGAACAAGGCCAAGATTAAGTATTTGGAGGGATGGATAGATTGTTGTAGAGCCACCTAGTAGCAAATTGATGCCATTCTCTGTTAAGGTAGACTCCATGATGAGGAGGAAAAGAGTTGTCCCGGAAGGAGAAAACATGTGAAATGGAAGCATAGGGGTTAACAACTTGGTTGATTTTTCATGATTTCCATTAGCACGCCTTTTGAAATCAATATGCCTTAAGTACATGATTCGTGCTAATTATGTAAAATGAAAAGGCTATGGTTGGAATGAAAGGAATGATTAGAAAACACTATTAATTGCAAAGGCAAGTAGATTCCATTTAGTGTCATGTGATTCACAAATATTGTGTATTGAATAAAATAGGAAATATGATGCAAAGAATAAAATAAAAAAGATAAGTACACACATGAAGACAACCAACAACTCCATTTTTGAATGGATTAACCACTATGGGAAGTATGTAGGTGTGACTAACATCATAATAGAAACTTTAAAAGGAAACCCAAAATAAATATGATGGAAAGAATAAAATTATAAAGACAATCTACACATCATGACAGGTAACAAATCATATAACCACCATGGATATTATCTAGTTGTAACTGCCATTACAATTGATACAAGGCAACCTATTTATCTGGTATGTACATTATAAAACTAGAACACATGTTGTTCTAAACAGCACAAGTAACATATATTAGTATGATTTTTTTGGAAATGCACTACCCATCAAGACTCAAAGTTTGTGTGATGCCATTGCTTGTAATTTTGAGGGCCAACTGTTTTAACTCCTCTTAGTGGCAACTAACAATTTTTTGTTTTCTTCTTTTCCAAGAAAATGAGTATCTCACTTTGGAAAGTAGATATTCCTCGAATATGTTTGCATTTCCATTCTTGCATAATACATAGTAACATGTTGTTATTCCATGTTTGATAGGTAAATGGTTGATCTTGTTTGTATTAGGTTATTGAATATCAAATTCCCTAACTATCAAAGCTTTTGTGAAACACTTTTTTCTTGTGTTTTTCAGATATATGTATCAATGCAAGCTGACTTGCTAGTTCTATATTTTGCCAAAATTGGTACTACATAAAAGCAAGATAATTTGCCAATTCATCTTTTTCCTAAATTGATTGTACAAATCATTTTCAATGCGTAAGTTACTACATATTCTATATAGTGTTGAATATTCTTATCTGCAACCATATGTGTGGTTTTTGAGTTAAAAATTAGAATGGACCTATCTTAACCCCACTCTCAATTTATCAAGCATTGAGAGGGATATAAAAACATCAAATTCAAACATGTTGTTTAAAGATCCAGTGAAGATGGATTTAGGTGGGTTTCTTCCCCTCTGTTTTCTGCTTTTTAAGCAGCAGACAAGGGACATTTAATTTTTATTTTCCCTGTTATAAATGTTACATGGATATTTTAAAGCAATTGAAATGGTTAGCTCGATGCAATGATATAAACACAATGGCATCAAGACTGAGTCACTCTAATTTCTGTCAAATGGATACAACTATTTTTCTTTCTTTTCGAGTTGGAATTCTTTCATGATTGATTTTCCATTGGAAATATCTTGAAAGGCTCCCTTTCCACTTTTTCCCCTTTTAAAAAATGTATTTGTTAAGCTGCTTGTACAAGCTGATTCAGTGTTATCTAGCATGAAAGCAATAATGTAACTGACTTCATGTTCTGCACCAGAAGGATGGTGAAATCAATAAAACTTTACAGTTGCATGCTTTCTATTTGGTCAAGCATAAATGGTGCAAAAGAATAAATTTATTTCTAATAAATATTTTAGATGTATGGCATTTATGGCCTAGATATGTAAAATCATTAAATTGTCATACAACTCCGAGAAGATTTAACTATGTTATCACGAGGAAAGTTGTAAACAGTGATTATTTATGTCGAAGATAACGTTTTACCACCCATTCTCTTGCCTACTGCAGGCCTTGTTTGCTCCCAGTTGTCTGAGATTATAAATGAGTTTTTGAATTTTAGAAATGTGTTTCTCCCCCAATTTCTAGTGAATGGAGACTCTACTTATAACTTGCCCCTTACATTTTTTTCCCAACTTTGATCACCCTTTTCTACTAGTATTAATTTGTCTCAAGAATCAAAAAACATTCAAGGGTCTCAAAATAGCTATATTGTGTAATTTCCATTTTCATTGCACTTCACATACATGATACTTGTAATAGTCATGGTTTTCAATAGGGATGATAGCTAGGGGAAAATGAAATATAGAGTATTTACCTTTAAGATTCATTCAAGGGTTTCATGATCCCTTTGCTATAGGCTTGCACAATAACTCTATAAAATAATGTTTCTCTTCACTTAGAAGCAGCCAAGAATTGAGTTTCCATTTTTAAGGAGAGACAGGGAAATTACTTCAAACAAGCAATTATCTAAAATGACTAGGGTCTTATCTTTTGGATAAATTAGTTTGTTAATAAATGTGACAATGATCACTATTGAGGTTGGTTTTTGAATCTAAGAGTCATGCAGTGCAATGAGAGAAATTGGGAATCTGGAGAGATGACTAACTTTGCCAATTTTGTGTGGTTTTGTCTTCCAGATTCATCGCATTCATGATTTTATTGTATCAACATTTTGAACCAACCTCTGTGGTTCATCATCAGGATCACAAGGATCTGATGTGTGAAAAAGTTAGATTATAATGGGGTAATAAATATAGGAGAGGGATGGGATGGTGATGAATGGAGCCGACATGTTTGATAATGTCCAGAAATAATTTTGATTTAATTGATTAAATGTTATTATTAAATAAACAAAAATTATTTCTGGACATTATCAAACATGTCGGCTCCATTCATCACCATCCCATCCCTCTCCTATATTTATTACCCCATTATAATTTGACTTTTTCACACATCTAATCCTTGTGATCCTTATGATGAACCACAGAGGTTGGTTCGAAACGTCGATACAATAAAATCACGAATGTGATGAATCCGGAAGACAAAACCACACAAAATGAAGATCGCAGAAGCCTCAAATCTATAATTTGCCAATTTTGCTGCAATATTACTCACAAGATACTTATTTCATTATTCAGTTAATACCATATAATAGACTTTTCAAGTAGGCCTTGGATGAATATTTATTGTATGAATTCCCAAGCCTCATTGTTGTCTTTATTTCTACAATTTTATTCACAGAATAACTATCTCAGGTCTCAGTTGCACCATATAAGAGTTTTTCCAATAGGCCTTGGAAAATTTTTCTAGATGAATTAATAGGTATCATCATTATATTCAAATTTATCATTCTAGTCAACTCATTTTTGCAATGATACTAAAAAAGTACTCATATCATTTCTCACTGCATACCATATATGAGTTTTTCCAGTAATCCCTAGTAAAGCTAACTGGATGAACTCGCAAACCTCTATCATTATATCAAAATGCTCTTTTTTGTATGGATGAATTTCCAAGCCTCTTAATTGCCATTTTTGTTTGTACATAACATATAAGCATTATTTTTAATAGATTGAATGTCTCCCTACCCCCAAGAAAGTCTCCAATTTCAGTCCAGAAAAATCTTTTGTTTTTTACCTGTAAGTTCCCCTATTTTCAGCTCATATTTCAATTATAGGTTTCTTTCTTGGTTATGGAACAGCATGAGATTGGTTATGCTTGGAATTAACATTATTTGTAACTAACCAACCCACTCAACCACCAACTCCCTGCCTCGCTTCCCGCTTAAGGAAGGGACTACCATGCAACCCATCTTGTTCACTTATGGTATGTTGTCTTTAAAAGCATGTCAGTTGTCATCTCAATACCGTGAAAGGAAATAAACCTCAACCCATTCCATATATATATATATATATATATATATATAATTTTATTTTTATTTAAATTATTTTTATAATAAAAATCTAAATTTTATTATAAATTACTTAATTTATATTTAAGTATCTTTATAATTTGAAAGATATATACATGGGAAATATATTTACTTTATTTCCCCTCTTAAAATTAATGACCTTAAGAGAATTATTCATTTTATACATTATTATTTTCATAAAGCCATGTATTCATATAATGTCATTTTTTATTTGACAATTTGTATGGTAATTTCATAATTTTACTAAGTAAATGTGAAAAGGTAAATGTGTATTTATGTGATGTCATTTGTTATTTGATCATTTTCATAGCCATTTTATAATTGAATTAGTTAATTGCACACCTATAGACATAATTAATGGCTCTAGCACAACGATTCCTTTTATAAACCATTGATTTTCTAAATCCAAGTATTCATATGATGTTATTTGATCATTTTCATGGTAATTTCATGGTAGTATAATGTAAATGTGAAAAGGTACGCATGTATTGACATGGTGTCATTTGTAATATGATAATTCGCATGGTAATTAAATGTGAAAAGTTTAAGATAGATTTAGAGATACAAGTTAGTTAATACTTGGAATGTCATCTCTTAATTTAGAGGATACAACCAGAAAATATATATATAGATATATATATATTATATATATATATATATATATAAATAATATATATATATATATATATATATATATTATATATATATTTAAATTAATTTTTATAATAAAATCTAAATCTTATTATAAATTAATTAATTTATATTTAATTATCTCTATAATTTGAAAGACATATATATGGGAAATATATTTATAAATTATTTTTTTCATAAACCTATGTATTCATATAATGTCATTTGTCATTTGATAATTTGTATGGTAAATTCATAATTGTACTAAGTAAATGTGAAAAGGTAAATGTGTATTTACTTGATGCCATTTGTTATTTGATCATTTTCATAGCCATTAGTTAATTGCATGCCTATAGGCATAATTAATGGCTCTAGCAAACCAATTCCTTTTATAAACCATTGATTTTCTAAATCCAAGTATTCATATGATGTTATTTGATCATTTTCATGGTAATTTTATGGTAGTATAATGTAAATGTGAAAAGGTGTGCATGTATTGACATGGTGTCATTTGTAATTTGATAATTTGCATGGTAATTAAATATGAAAAGTTTAAGATAGATTTAGAAATGCAAGTTAGTTAATACTTAGAAAGTCATCTATTAATTTAAAGGAGACAACATATGTCAATATCTCTCATTTATAACAATAACAATAAGATAAAGATTTTGATTTAATAAAAATAAATAAAAAATTGCCAACTTTCAAAATGAGGGGTACTTATCAATGTAATTATAATATCATGGGATACATACCTATGTAATCATAATATCATTTTCATGTAATAAATACCAACCTAAATCTATCTTAAATCTAGGTATACCAAGCATGGATCAAGTCTAGAGTTCATTAAATCAACTTAACATTACATTACACTCTCAACAATATTAATCATGACTAATTATAAGTTTTTTATACATTAATAAAAATAAGAAAGATAAAAATACAATTATAAAATCTTTACCAAAATAAAAGTGTATTTAAAAAACAAAAACAAAGATATATGTATATGTATATATAATATATATATATATATATTATATATATATATATATATAATCGAATTTTTTTTAATATAAAATCAAAATAAATAAAGTAAATTTTTAGTGTAATGAAAAATTTATATATGAAATATAAAAAGAGTATATATATCTGTAAATTTTAGTGTAAACTAATTCAATATTAAATAATATTTATATTTTATTTAAATGGTTTTGCATATAGAGAGTGTAATATTAAGTGAATTTAATAATAAATTTAGAGTTAATTTTTGTTTTAAAATAAAATTTTAATAAAAAGAGTGATAAGATAGAGTATAAGGTATTTTATATGCGAAAAATATGGTTAGTTAACTATATATATAGTGTGTAACACTTGATATTTAATTATTGATGAGAATAAGTACAAACAAGTTTATTTGGTGTTAAGGTTTGTCTAGCAGGGAAACCAATACAAAACCACCAATTTAAAGTCTTGAGGTTACATATGCTAAACTTTACTAGTATGTCTTTCTAGATCATATGCATGAGTGAGCATGATTTGCAAAATGACACAGGATATCCAAAATTTTGGCTTGGAGCCACAAAACTAACATTGCTAACACTATACATAACTAGTCTAACTTATAAAGCATAAAAGGCCATATATAAGATGACCAACCAATGGATTGAAAAGAGATGACTAGACCACGCAGCTAGACTATGAAGAGTCATGAGCCCTGAGCAGTGATCTTGACCACGCACAACATGAATATCCTCGGCACCCCCGAAGCCTTAATGTTGACACTGCCCCAACAACAACTGATGAGCAACCTCCAAGAATTTTCATATCGCCACCCTGGTTTCACCTTTTCTTTTGGCCATTTGATGCCCCATAGTGCCCTGTTGTCAAACTTGACCAAGTTTTGAACAACTCCAAGGTACCCAGAGATGCTTCCCCTAAGTAACACTCTTGGTTGATAAACCAACACGCCGGGATTACCCAACCACACTCTGAAATGTCAAGTTGTCCTGCCAGCACTATAGACCATGCCCCTGATTAAGACATAACAAAGAGAATAGACAGACAGAGAAACCATGAACCAAACTTCTCCATAATTGAGCTTAGAGATGATGATTAAGCACTGTAAATTCCCCCAACATAATAATTCCATTGAGAGGCCAGATGCCCAAGGTTTGAAAGGTGAGTCGGAGGGCCGAAGTGGAGCCCTGTTCATCCATAATAATTCTCTAAGTCATGAATTTCTCCATGTACAGTGTATAGCAAGCCCCAATCTCCATGTGAATGAAAAAAGGAGAATTTTGCATGAAGGTGTTGTCCCTAGTTCCTAGTGAAGTGCCAAGATGAGCAACATTGCACTGGCCAAACACCATAACTTGATATGCAACCCAAAACAAAATATTATTCTCCATGAGGTCAAAAGGATGTATGTATTCCTCGCACACTAGAGCATTAAACCCACTCAAGTCTCCCAGAGGTTGAATAGCCTTGTAATTATGATGCTCCATAATTAAACAAGCTCGTAGGTATTGTCTCGCATCTGCAGTGGATTCTCCATCCATGATCGGATTTATGGGAGCATACCATTGAGCCTCTATTGACATATGTCCACCTAGGTTTAGAGCCCAACCGTCGTTGGAAATCATATCAATTCGATAGCCCGACATTTTCACTTGCGATGGAGGTTAGATATTGATTGGAAATGTTCTCGCAATCAAATCTAAGTTTCACAGGGACTAACTGAGACCAGTTCAATTATAAATTCTCACAGTGTGCATCCAGAGCATAGTCTGCCAAATGATCAAAAATTTTGTTACCTGTGTGACGCACATGGGAGAAGACGAGAGCTTTTATCTTGTGAATGAGTCTTACTACTTGATGGAGATGAGACTTAATTCGCCATCTTAAAGAGGCTTTAGATAATAGAGTTCCATTTTGCACCTTTTTTAGGGTGGAGATAATTATTAAAGAGTCTCCTTCAATTATAAGTTGTTGAAAATTAATCTTGAGAGTAGCTTGAAGACCATGCTCCAAAGCCCAAAGTTTTGCCTCGTTTTTTGTGAGAGTTCCCAGAGAACATGCATAAATGAAGATAATGTGACTTTCACTATTATGAATAGCTCCCCCATAGCTTGTAGGGATAGGGTTGTTAGTTAAGGTTTTCATTGATGTCCATATGGCATTGTTTGTGATAACAAACTCTTGTGATCTGTGATGTTTCCCATTGATCATAGTGATGAAATTTGTAATGAAGATACCATAACCTCATGTTCATTATGATATCCTTGAAGATGGACTTGATGACATAGTTGGATATCATATGATGAGATGGAGTACCATATGGATTGAATATAGCATAAGAATTGAATATATAGACAGCAATAATAGAAGCATCAGAGCCAGGAGAAAGAGGAGGAAAGCCATCAGAAAGCTATCAAAATCCATTGGAAATCCATTGGAAGCCATTAGGAGCTAAAGGAAAGCCATCGGAAGTTAAGAGAAGGAGCGACAAGCCAAGGAGGAGCATATCCAAGAGAAGCAGTTCAAAGAGAAGCCATCAGAAGTCAAGAACAGCAGCGACAAGCCAAGGAGGAGCAGATCCAAAGAGAAGACTACATATGCCCAAGACAAAGAGCCAAAGTGTATAAACAATGACATCGGAGGAGCAAAGAGAAACATATCAGTAAAATATCCAGAACCAAATCATAGAAACCATATCGGTGTTTTAATTGTGTGTCATCACTCAAACCTTTGACTCCAATCTCTGATAGGTGATGTGGACCTTCGATCTCCGAAATACAACATGGACCTCCAATCTCCAATATGTGAACCTGACTTGTTTTAATAATGATTTAATTACTATGCATCTGCCCTTTATCAGTGCTTTTGAATGGGACCTCCGATAAGATCCTTCGATGAGGCCTAATATCTAATTGCGATATACTTTGTGGACCCAAATAGCCTTATTATAACGTTTTAAAATGTAATATCGTGTTTGTGCATCAGAACTTTCTTGTTATGAAACCAAATCATAAAAAGATAGAAAACATAGATGAATTCCTTAGAATTCAGCCTCTTCGAGGGGGCAACCTCTTTTACATTACACAAATGAACAATTCTTGGATGATACAAATGAAAATACCTCCTTTCTATATA
>APFE030384902.1:27685-64296 GCA_000404065.3 Pinus taeda
CTTGATGCTCGATGTGATATTTCACTTCTTGAACATTTTTCTTCTTGATATGCCCTTCTATCTTGATAGTTTGAGGAGTGGTGATTCTGACCAATGAATTACAAGATATGGTTGGATTCATTTCTTCTTTCTCGATGTGATCTTTCACTTCTTGCACATTTTTCTTCTTGATGTGTCCTTCTATCTTGAGAGTTTGAGGAGTGGTAATTCTTGCAATGTTTTACAAGATATGGTCTCATTCATTTCTTCTTTCTCTGGGGTTGGGTCCTGGCGTATATCCTCTTCTTTTGATGTTTCTTGATCCTTTTCTTCCTCCTCTTCATACTCTATGTAAATAATTTCTTCTCAGCGCACTTATGACCTTTAGCACATTTTCTATCACAATTGTAACAAAGCCCTTTTTCTCTTTTTTCTTCCATTTGTTGTGGTGTAATCTTTGTAGGTTGTGGAAGGCTAGAAGAAACAACACTTCCATTTTTATAGTTGTGAGGGGTAGACTTCCTTGTTGCCATAATTTTACTTTCCACTATGTAACAAAGCCCTTTTACTCCTCCAATTGTTGTGGTGTTGCTCTAAAGAAGGTGTTGCTCTTTGTATCCTCATAATGTGCTATCATTTCCTCCATGAAAATTGACCACGTAACAAGTTTTTTATGAGAACAAAGGCCTTTATGCCATAAAAATTGATCCGTTTCTAAATATGAGGATGCTATACATACCCTTTGTAATAGTGGTACACCATGTAGATCAAAATATTGCTCTATCTGAAGTATCCAATTTACTGGATCCTTGCCATCAAACTTCCTCATCTTGCTTTTTCTTCATTCTAGGAGCTCAATCTTGAAACGACTGTAACTCTGTACTTTCGGATCTTTAAGTTCTAAAATTGTTACTTTCAGTAGCCCTCTTCGTCCTCTTTCCAATGCCACTAGTCTGATCCAAATTGGATTCTCCAAGGAAGAGTTATGCCAAATCTCCCACAGTGACCTGATTATAGACTAGTTCAGTAGAGTGAACTTGTACAACATGCCACGTGTCGTTTTTTCAACCTTTGGCTCTGAAAAATATATACAAGAAACTATAGCTCATCCTCTTTTTGTACCTTCTTAAGAAATTTCAATCCAATGCTCAAAGAGAAAGTTATGATGATTATCCCCAAGTCACCTATTTGGAATGTAATTCAGGAGTCTGCAAAAAGACCAACTTCCTCGGATCATATCTCCGCAAATATAGCGTGAAAAGATCTGAAATTTGGATCCAAGGTTCAGTATGATTTTGTCTCAAATGGGTGCTTCTGAAACGTCTCAGAATAAATAAATAAAAAAGTTATAGAGAAAATTCCACAATGACCTATTAGGAGCAGTGAAACCCTAGAATCCAAAGCTCTGATACCAAATGTTATCAAACCAACTCACAAAAAGATAGAAAAGATAGATGAACGCCTTAGAATTCAGCCTCTTCGAGGGGAAAACCTCCTTTACATTACACAAATGAACGATTCTTGGATGATACAAATGAAAATACCTCCTTTTTATATATAGGAGTCTAAGGGGTCATAATATAATCAGAGCCGACAGAACAATAATAATGTAAGGGAATAATAATAACAATAGTGGGCTTCTATGGGGCATAATAGTAACAATATGGGCACTACCTGGGTACATCAATATAATAATGGGGTTTTACTAATAACAATAGGGGGTTACACTAGTAGTATAGAGACCTAACTTTTCCTATCGCAATTTTTGCAGGCATGTCATGTTAAAACTCCGAATGTGATATGGTTGCGGACCCGACTAGTCTATCATAACATGTTTAATGTAATATCATGTCCACTGCGTCGGAGATCAGAGAAAGTATGGGCGATATGTGTTATAGGAATATCGACATTGTTGACATCGGAACTTTGTCTTGCGCACAACTTTAAAAATATCTGATATCCATGTGGTTGTGATGTGTGGGAGTACAGTGATGATGTGGCATGTGGACCTCCTGACATCTAATGTAATATGGTTTCACAATGTTTAAAAGATATAGCCCCTCCTATGTTGCTATTATAATATAGTTTCTATAAAGAATGAAACTATTTTATATTTGGTTGATTATCAACAAAAACCCCTTCCGATATACTTTTAATGTGCCACCTCATGCACAAGTCAGCCTCTCCTCTAATAAAAGTGTATTTTTGTTTATTGGCGAAACTTAGATAGTTACAAGTCAAATACTTCATTATAAAGTATTGATCTCGGTTATCCAACACAGAGAGGAAGATACAGTTCACAACTCATGAACTTGAAAGAGTAAAGGAAAGCAGATTTAGAGGCTGAGAAGGATCACTAGATATCTGAAGCAAATGAAGTCATAAGAGCGTGGATCTATCGGACATTTTCAGTGAAGCCCAATTCTATGGAAAATCACATTTGGAAGGGTTAGACTAAGTGGGACAGACATCTATGAGAGGCTTAGAGCTACAATGAATTTGTGAAGGTCTGAATCTTTTGTAGCTCGGGAGAAGTGCACATCTCGACCTGAAGGACTGTCATGTGGAGGTTTCTTTAGTAGCTTGTATTAGTTCTATATCTTAGTCTTGGATTTGTGAAAAGCTAAGATTTTGATAACCTCATACCAGTGGAATTAAGTCTCAGTTCGGATGCCTATGGAAGGGAACTTGAGTTCGAATCTGTGTTTGGAAACAGTGGGACAGTCTGCCTAAACTTGGTTGCAAAAGCCTATACATGTATGAAGACTATTGAAGCTTGGTTAGGAGAATAGTATCAGCCACCTGTGGATAAACTAAGGTTGTCTCCTATGATAGGTACAGTCACTACCTTGGACATGTGAGAAATAAGCTCGAACCAATGGTATTATAGTCTATAATAGAGGACAGTATTCTATGATTAGAACCTCGGATTTGAAGAACAACAAGTTTGGATTTGTGTTTGAATTTGCAAGGAATACTTGAAGAACAGAAGACTTGGAGACATTATGCTTTGTTGAAGTCCTCATGGAGTAACCTTGGAGATTTTGTTTGGGTACCATGAAGAGTTGTGGAGACACCTTCATGATAAAGCAAGGTTGTCATTGATGAAGTGACGTGGAGATTAAGTGGAGGCATTGCTGAAGATAGACAGGGCTCGTTATAGAAGATATTGGGAGCCATCAAGAATCATCAAAATTATCTTGATGAATTACAGTTGAGGGTTGGATCCCTAGAGGAAAGGGGTCCTTAAAAGGCCATGTTGGAGCCTGTGACAGAGATAGGGTTGGATCACTAGAGGTTGGTGCTTGGCAAAAATACAGGTTGGAGCCTAAGAGATTGAAGATTGGTGTATTCATCTAGGGTTCGATCCCTACATATTATTGGATTGGATTTATTGTAAATGGGATTGGATTCATCTTCATTAATTAATATAATTACTATTCTATCATTGTTCATTTTGTGTTCTAATTATAAATAATCTTAACTGGTAAAAATAAAAATTGAAAAGAAGTATTGATTCACCCCCCTCTCAATATTTCCAAGAAGGGTTACCTCTTGAAGCTCCATCAAAGTTAAGTTTTAAGAAGCTTTCCAAAGGGGCATACCATGCTAAATGAATAAAAGTCGAAGAGTGATGGATGCTACTTGAGGGGATGGCCATCTATTGATGAATGTTGAGAGATTACAAAATGGATTTTTCTCTTGGGGGACAATCCTAGTCTTGAGTGTTCCATGGAAATGATAAGATAGTTTCTCCAAGTTGTGCAATAATTTTAACCCAGACTTTGTCCACTGATGGTACTTTATTTTTAAAGTCCTATGCATTATGTTCCTTTCATATGTTCCATAAAGTAAAGTCGGGAGTGAGTTTCCATATTCTATTGAGAATAGGTTTGTTGTAAGGTTGTGCATTCCAGTTTTCCAAGTTGATGGGAATTGCATATGGCGTAAGATTCCCCCCCTAAAAATATCTACTGAGCATGTCCTATATAGTTTTGGCAAAGGTTCATTCCAGGAAGAGATGTTTTAGTCCCTCTATATGGCAAAAACATAGCGGGTAATTTGAAGGACCTATAAATCTTGTCTTTTGTAGATTTTCCCATGTGAGTGTTTTCTTTCGGATCAATAACCAAAGAAAGAGTGTCACTTTTAGCCAATGCTTTAGCTTCCATAGGCATTTCCATGAAAATTCAGAATCCTCATGGTAAGCCCAGGTGAGGAGCTTATATGCTTCTTTTAAATTGAAGTTCCGAGAGGTACCATACCCACATTTCAATATATATGAGCCTTATTGAATAGCTATGTTTCTAGAAGCCAAAATTGATTCCAAAATTTGTCGTTCATTACCCTAAGTCTGTTGATGCACTCGAGATAGAATTTTCCAAGATCTCCATTGCACCTTTGAAGAGGATTGATACTCCCAAAAGTGGGTTGCTGCAAAGAGACCCTAAGAGGAGTAGCGATTTCTGATGTGCAGCAAAGAGGGAAAGAGAGGAGAGACTCGTCCACTAATTCCATGAATATTCCCAAAAAGAGTGTTTTCCTTCCATCCTTCACCTCTGAAAAACAATGATCCTAAATTAAATCTTTGTTGTTGCTAGATTCCTTCCAGATATGGGAATCGTGAGGAAAAGTAGCTATTATGATCTGCTATAAGTCTGGAATGCCAGGGGATTATTTTTTCATCTACATCTTACCCCATATGATTGTAGGTTGTTTCATTCAACACTTGCACTCATGGCCTTGCTAATAATTTCAAGGTCTCTTAGTCCACGATCACCCTTTGATTTGGGAGGACAAAGTTTCTCCCAAGAAACAAAGGCACATTTTTGTGGAGTGAGGCTCCTCCCCATAAAAATGAGCATTGGATGTTTTATATTTTGTTGAGAATGGATTTGGTAGCTGCAAGTGGAGAGGTAATCAAAAGGCATATATTGGAGGACTAAATTCAAGAGATTGAATCGACTAACAATGTTTAGAGACTGGGAGGTCCAGGAGGAGAGCTTGGCTCCTAATGTCAAAAGTATATCTTCCCATATCAAGCATCTGAGAGGGTTGAGAGTGAGTGGAGCGCCAAAGTATTTGGTTGAAAGGGATATTTTTTGGAAACCAAAGAAACAAGAGATATACATTTGCACAACAAGGGAGGCATTAAAGAAGAAGGTTTGGGATTTACTAGTGTTTATTTGTTATCCGTATTCTCTTAGCTACATCAATTAACAAAGATCTTTTACTTCTGTGATGTTAGAAAAATTGCATGTGAAATAATATGAAAAACCAACTTGATCCATATTCTCTCAGTTACCAAAATTAACCAAGATATTTTACTTATGTGATGTTAGCAAAGTTTCATGTGAAATAGTATGAAAAACCACATGTGCATACTTTAAATAAGAGGAAACATAATGAAAACCATCAAATCAAAGAACACACACAACTTGATAATGGAGTTCACCTAGTGTGGGCTACAACTTCGAGCCCAATGTCAATAGTGGGGAGGTCGCTTCATTAAATGATGCAAGATGATGATGAGTACATGATGAATTCTTTGTCAATACAAGGAATAAATCCCTTAACTTAGAGTGGCATGTCTCTCCACGAGACTTTCTCCTATAATAAATCACACTCATATAATCTCTCCTTCAGAATGAAAAAATATCAAACTCTCACATGAAGTGGTATACAAGGATCCTCCAACAAATTTGAAAACAAGGATCTCAACATCAAATCATCATATCAAAAAAAATCAAAAGAAGACATGGAATTAGTGCATCTTATACCTCCACTTCTAGGGATGGCCTGAAAATTCACACCTTTGTTGAATAAATGGACTACATGGTAGAATTCATGGCAAAAAACCGTGAAATTTGACAATAAACTTGACCCCCTTCTAAATTGGTCAAATTTGGTCTCCTTAGGAATCTCAAAGATTCCTCAAAGATTATCTTCTGTAGGTCAACTGAAATTCGACTACTCAAATGAGGAAATTGATCATTCCATCATGTTCCCTATGGAAAACTAGTTCAAATGAGTATAAACTTGACATATTTCTGACACCTTCAAAATTTTGCTGCCAAGGAATCTCAAATATTCCTCGAAGATTACTCATAGAGAATATTCTTCATAGCCATTTGAATGGAATTTGATAACAAAATGTGAGGGTGAATAGGACAAAGTGTGTGGTTGGCACAGTGGTTGGCATAATCATATTAAGTTACTTGTTGTTAAGGAGGTTTTCGGTTCAAAACCCATGGACTCCCAATTTTGGTTTTGATATAGTTCTTAAACTATATAATATATGGTATACGTATGACCATATTGTAAACCATGAGAATAATACAAAAAAGTAGGTTGAACCATGCCAAGGCCACTTGGGCCTAATTTGAGGTGTCATGTGGAACCATGTGATTGGGGCATGTGGTAGGCTCTCATTTTTCCACATCATATGCCATTTTTGTCACCTACATGCCATGTGTCGACTTGTGATATTACCACATCACTTATTGTGTCCCACCTCGTTTACTGATTGGGCTACCATGTGGTAACCTGTGGGAGAGCCATTGGCACCCTCTGGTTGAATTTTTTTGACTTTGACTTTTCTTTTTTACAAACTTCAAACTGCAATAACTTTCTCATACAAACTCGGATTTTAGTGTCGTATGTGTCATTGGAATCAGGACGACGAGCTCTTCGATTAGGTCCTAGTTTCAATGAAATATGATAACTTTGACTTTTTGAGCCTTTATAAAGCCACCTCAATCATTCCTCGCCACTGAGGAGCTTTTGGTCCTCCAAAAGCATGAATACAATCTGAAATCTGATGTACTGCCTCATCTACACAATAGGTTCCCTAACAGACCACGCTTCCTTCTCCTTCACCTTTGTACTTCGGTGCCATAAGTGATGAACTGACACTTGTACTCTATGCAAACCCATGGTACATCTTGCAAAATACATGTTCAATTGCATGACCTATCATGACCCAAGAAAACCCCATACTTTTTAAGAGTTTATAACACACTCTTTGGTCAAGTTTACATTTGAATCACGACAGAAAACAATACCCAAATTGTCAATACAAGGCCAAAAACATCATCATGTTGAATTCATAAGTGATAGAAAACACTTCATCACTTTTAAAATCATTTCACAACATGTGATTTACAAAATGCGACCATTACAAACTAGTATCTCTATTAAAACCATCTCTCACTCAACAAGGTGAATAGGTCATCACTTTGGAGTTGATTCGCTTGTTGGACAACTTCACCGACCGGTTCCTTTGTAGGTGATTTATCCTTCTTGAGACATTACTTCGGATTGACCCTCAAACATGTGGCTCTTTGATTTCCACCTCTGTTGCAATGACTGCAAAAATTCTTCTTCCTCCAGACCTACTTAACCTTCTTCCTTCCTTGATGTGGAGAAGGCCTTTCACATCTTGTCCTCTTTCTTGCTACCATTATTTTCTAACTCTTGGCAACTACATGGTAATACATGCCACAAAAACTACATGGTTTTCTATGCTATAGTTTATGCTCATCGTTAACAATCTACCTTTAGTCTAAAGGAACATTAGCATACTGAGACTTTTTATACCTCAGTTTATTGTCTCTGGTGCAATCCTAGCGATGAGAGCTTGCCCCAGCTCTTCCTCTGCAATGTGCAATATCATGGGAAGATTTTGATGTGTTCCCATCATTCTCTTTCCTTGATGATTTGGATAATGGCTTGGATTCTTTTCCTAAAGAACCCCTTGCTTCTACTGCCTTCAAGAATTCTCTTTCAGTGTACCCCAATCCTGAAATGGGTACCTCAAGGCTTCCAACAGAAATAACATCATGTGAAAATGAAACTGAAGAACTATAAACATTGTTTACCTTAATTTTTTATTTTGAAGCAGGTGATGATGGCTTCACTAAACCCTCATTGCACTTTAACTTTCCCAAGGCATCTTCCATGACTTGTAATTGAAGTTGCAATCTTTGCTTCTCCTATTTTGCTTCTTCTAGAAGTCTCTTCAATTTAGCATTCTCTGCTTGAAGGCTCTGATGGATCTCTTCATTTGAATTATGAGAAGAAGATGAAGAAGAAGTATATTCACTCAAAGATGGAGATGGAGCATCGTCCTCTTGTCTCTCTTTCTCATGTTCCTCTTTTTCTATTTTCTCCTCATAATCTACATACATTATATCTACCATGTGTGCCATCCTAAGGAGGTCCTCGTAGATATATTTTTTATCCTTCATTTTACTTCTTGTTGCATGTTCAATCTCTGGTTATCATTCACACCCACAATTCACATCAGCAAGAAGACTGCTCTGATACCAAACTTGATCTATATTCTCTCAGCCATTGTAATTAACCATGACATTTTACTTATGTGATGTTAGTAAAATTGCATGTGACATAGTATGAAAAACCACATGTGCATACTTTAAAGAAGAGGAAACATAACGACAACCATCAAATCAAAGAAAACGCACAACATGATAATGGATTTCACCCAGTGTGGGCTACGTCTCTCAGCCCGGTGTCAAGAGTGGGGAGGCTTCTTTATTAAATGTTGCAAGATGATGATGAATTCTTTGTCAATACAAGGAAGAACTCCCTTAACTTAGCGTGGCATGTCTCTCCACGAGATGTTCTCCTATAATAACTCTCACTCATATAATCTCTCCTATAGCATGACAAAATATCACACTCTCACATGAAGTGGCATATAAGGATCTTCCAAGAAAATGGAAAACAAGGATCTCAACATCAAATCATCATCTCAACAAAATCAAAATAAGACATGGCATTAGTGCATCTTATACCTCCACTTTCAGGGATGGCTTGAAAATTCACACCCCTATTGAAGAAACAAACTACACAAATGAATTCCTCACGAAAAACCATGAAATATGACTCTAAACTCGACCCCCTTCTAAATCAGTCAAATCTGGTCTCCTCGAGAATATCAAAGATTCCTTAAAAATTATCTTATGCAGGTTGAGTGAAATTTAGTTGCTCAAATGAAGAAATTGATCATTCCATCGCGTTCCTTGTGAAAAATTATTTCAAATGAGTATAAACTCGACATATTTTTGACACCTTCAAAATTATTCCCTAGGGAATCTTAAAGATTCTTCAAAGATTCCTCATAGAATATTATTTAAAATATTCTCTAACATATGCTCTACACTTTTCCTAGAATCTTCTTGAGCTTCATGTCTTTATTACCTCTTCCTGTGCCCTCATCTCTCATGTATTCTCCATGGTTTCCTTTGAACCATTTGAGTGGCATTTTATAACAAACTGTGAGGGTGAATAAGGCAAAGTGTGTGGTTGGCACAATGGTTGGCATAGTCATTTAAGTTACTTGTTTTTAGGGAGGTTTTGGGTTCAAAACCTATGGACTCCTAATTTTGGTTTTAATATGGTTTTAAAGCCAAATTTTGGTTTTAATATAGTCTTCAAACCATATAATATATGTTATATGTATGACCATATTGTAATGACTCCCCAAACCATGAGAATAAGACAAAAATATAGGTTGTGCCATGCCAAGGCCACTTGGGCCTAATTTGAGGTGCCATGTGGCACCATCTGATTAGGCCATGTGGCAGGCTCTCATTTGTCCACATCATATGTCACTTCTATCACCTACATTCCATGTTTCGACTTGTGATATTGCGACATCACTTGTTGTGGTCCATCTAGTCTGTTGATTGGGCTGCCATGGAGTAGCCTATGGGAGTTCCACGTGGCACCCTCTGGTTGACTTTTGACTTTGGCTTCTTCTTTATTTTGATACAAACTTCAAACTACAATAAATTTCTCATATGGACTCATATTTCAATGTCGTATGTGTTGTTGGAATCAAGACGACGAGCTCTTCGAACTTGTTCTAGTTTCAATGAAATATGAGAACTTTGATTTTTTTAGCCTTTCTCGAGCCACTTGGATCAATTTCGGTGCCATATGCAGCTGCAAATGTATTTAGGATCCCCTTGAATTCTCTTTCTTCGTTAATGGTTGGAGTAAACATCAATAGGATATCATAAACAAATTGTTGATGGGTTGTGTTATGGTCTGGAGAGCCTAAGGGAAGGCCTTTGATTCAATGGCTAGACATGGCATGCTTAATGGCATGACTAAGGCTTTTTTCTGCAAGAAGAAAAATATAAGGAGATAGAGGATCCCCTTTCCTAATTCCTCGTGAGGAAGGAAATGTAGGGGTAGGTTAACCATTGACAAGAATAGAGGAGAAGGCATTTGAAATAAGAGCCATCACCCATGCTATTCACATTTCATGAAAAGCATAAGCCACAAGAACTTGGTATATATATTGCCAACTTACTTTCTCAAAACCCTTCGGTATATCAAGTTTAAGAATTGTACCTGGATTATTGGAGGAATGAAGAGAGTGCAGTTGTTATTGAATAAGAATGATGTTGTCTAAAATTTGTATGCCTTCAACATAACCTTTTTCTCAGGAGAGATGATTCCAGAGAGAAGAGGTTTGAGTCAATTGGCTATTGTTTTGGAGATTCTTTTATAAATCACATTGCATAATGTAATGTGTATAAAGTTAGAGGGGGTGGAGGTTTTGTTGGACTTGGGCATGAGCGCAATGAAAGTGGAATCAAAATATGAGAGAAGTGAGGTCAAAGTTCTGGAGTCTTCACCAATTTGCCATGTGTCATGGTCAAGGATGGACTAGCAAGCTTGATAGAATTTTGTCGTCAATCCATTTGGGCCTAGAGATTTATTCCGAGGTAAAATCATGACAATAGCTTCAACTTCTTGAAAAGAGATGGGATGTAGAAGAGTTGTATTATGCTCATATGAGATGAGATTTGGAATATGTTGTGTGATTTTCCTAATCACATGCATTCTGTTGTGAATGGGTTCTGATACGAGATCGCTAAAGTGTTTGGTTAAGAGACTAAACATGTTATTATGATTCTCCACCCATTTATTTTCGGTAGCACATAGTCAATGGATTTTGTTTTGGTTCCTGTAATTGATCATTGATCATTGATCATTGATCTATGAAAAATCTTGGTGTTCTTCTCCCCATTTTTGAGCCATTTAATTCTTAATTTTTGCATCTATAGAGTTTCTTCTTGAGCCAATCTCTCATGGAGTTGATGCCTCAGAGTGCTCTCATTTTCTTTCAAGTGGGGAGTGTTGCATGTTGTTATTATGCTTTACTAGACATATTTCATTTTGGATTCCAATGTAAGCTTGTCTTGAAAGATGTTGTCGAAGTCTTGCTTATTCCACTCTCTGATTTTTTGTTTGATTAATTTTAACCTCTATTAGAAATGATACATAACACTTCCTAAAATTAATGCCGATTCGGACCACAAATTTTCCATATTAGACAAGAAGTCAAGACGGCATAGCCAAAATTCCTCAAAGTGAAAAGCTTTATTCCTTGGGGACATCGACTAATCCATTTGCAAGGTGATCAACTAGTGATATGAGCCATATCAAGGGAGGATAGAGGTGTTAAGTTGGAAATTAGATATAAAGAGAGCTTCAGAGGTTAATAAATGATCAAGTTTTGAAGCTACTTGCTGGGATCCACCTATTTAATTACTCCAAGTATAGGTTCCATTTGCAGTTTTGATATCTACTAATTTGTCATCATTGATAAAGGAGTTGAAGGACTCCGAGGATTCTTCCATCTTTCTAATTCCCTCTGTCTTTTCCTTAACAGATTAGGTCAGATTGAAATCCCCTATCAAAATCTAGGGCTCTGGAGATTCCATGTGATCAACAACAAGAAGATTGTGAATGAAGGATATTTTGTCTTGAGGAAGGATAGGCCCGTAGACATTAGAGAGGAACAAATATTGAGAAGAACCTATAGGTTGAATAACTACCAAGGAATTCTAGGAAGGTATAAAGAATATTTGAGATGAACCGTAGCTAGCTGCCAAAGAATATCCAATCCTCTAGAGACGTCGAAAGCACATTGAAAAAGGAAATCGTTATTTCTCCAAACAGAAGGGATTATCTGAGTGAGATTTTGGTGAGAGCACTTGGTTTCTTACAAGAGTAGGATATATGGTTGATACATGGTAATTTGATTTTTTAGAATTTGGTTTTTGGATTTTTCGTATAATCCTCTCACACCATGAAATGAGATTAATCATTTGGATGGTGCTAAGGGAAGGAAGAGGGTTTTCATGGGGGAAACGCGTCCCGAATTAACTAGGAATTTTCCTTGGTCTTGCAAGAGTTGACTATTGGTTTTCCTATCCTTTTTCTTAGGCTCCTTTAGGGCTAAGGGAAATTCTTGAGTGACGTTAGGCTTTATTCCTTGCATGGAAACAGAGGAAAAGGGGGAAGGAATAGAACCTAAAGTATTGGATTTTTGGAGAATCACATCGTGTTGTCACTAGTTGAATCTAGTCCTCTGGGATTGACGTGATATCTTTGTGTTACCAGTCCTCTATAATTTGTTGAAGGTCCATGATCCAAGTGGATATTGGTGGCCACCCACCTATTCCACTTGGACCCCCACCATTTTTCTTTTAGTTTTTTAGTTTCCTTAATTGTAGCATAATTTACTATTTTTCGCATTTTTTCTGGTCCTAAAATTCCGGAGTCGTTTAGAGGCACTAAACGACATTTTTTGGGAAAATGGGAAAAAGTGAGTGTTTGCTTAATATTTTTAAAATTAGGTTATATTCCTCGGATATATCTTTCTAACAAGGTATCATGCACATCACACAGATATCGTATGCCAAAGTTATGACCCCGAGAAGTTGATGTATCAATTTACCCCAACGAGGCCCATAGTTTTGGTGGTTCATCTCCTAGGGTTAGGTTTTTGGATGTTTGTGGTTTTCCATTATTTCTCAATAATAAATAGGCCTTCGAGCCTCATTGTAACACAATTCAGAGGCATGTACCCGCCACATCTCTTCTTATAGATAAGCTATCATCGCCCAAGCTAGTTTATTTCCATTATTTGTGTAAGCATATTTCAGCGCTTTGATATTAATGAAATGAAGTTTTATTTCTACTGCATCTATGTGTTTATGTTTAAATTTGTGTTCTATTTCATTCCTACATAAGTCTGAATCATTGGTATCAAATCAGTCTGCTCTTTCTTTGTTTTTATTTACATGTCCCCAATGAGGTCAAGGGTATATGGAGTTAGGGCTTGAACTGGTTGAACCTTTGCAAGAACAACCTCGCAAACCCCAATGGCCTCCCATGGCGAAAGAAAATAAATACGAGGGAGTAGGAGATCCCTTCAAATTATTGCTTGAAGAATCCATCGAGCGACAAAGGTATGCGATGATGGACAAATTTTCCCAAATCCTTTGGTGGATGCCCACAGGTGACGTATCTTAATTTGGTAGACACTCTGGAGGAAACAATCCCTTCAAGGTACAAGTCAACTTTGATATTCCCATATTTAAAGGCTAGATAGATGGATAAGTTGTAGATAAATGGTCAAATATGTTAGAAGGGTATTTTTCGGTTCATGAGTTTTCAAATAGGGAAAAGATTAATTTTGCACTCCTGAAAGCCACCCCCAATGTCAAGAACTAGTGGGAAACCTACTATGAGAAGAAGGATGAGATGGAAGCCTCACTATTTTCAGTTGCACCCACTTGGAACTATTCCTGATATTCCATCAAGGAGCAGTATTACCTTGTCGGGAGCTATGAAGATAATTACATAAAGAGGACCACACTACGGCAGGGAAGGGACCAAGACATTCCAGAGTTCACACATATTTTTCATACTCTTTGCACAAAGTTCGGTATCAATGATTCTGAGCGACATCTAATACTAAAGTATAGTGGTTATCTGTACAAATACATCAAAGAAAATATGGAGTTCCTAGACATCTCCTCGCTTGGCACCGCCTATCGATAAGTTGTTAAGATCGAGCAGAAATTCAAACAGAAGAAGCGAGACTTTGGATCTGCAAATCCGAAGCAAAGGAAAGGTGTCCTCAAAGTGTAGAACAAAAGAAATATCCAAGGTGGGGTGACCCAGGACAACCCTTCGAAGCCGCAAGAAAAGAACAACACCACACATACAAAGAAGGACACAGGAAAGTGATGTGAGTTCCATAAGCACCCCACCCACAACAAAAGTGAGTGTTGGGCTAAGAAGTCACTCGTGTCCATGTTGAAGGCTGCAAAATCATATGCATGTTCCAACATGGTTCCAACTTTGAGTTAAAACCTAATAAGGGAAAATACAAAGGGAAGAATATTATTGATGCGAAGTGCAATGCCTTTGTTCCCACCACCAAGAACCAGAAAAATGATCTCTAAGATCCAGAGGAGGGGGAGCGTCTCTTTCATTCACAGATCTGGGTGAAGGGTTCATCGTTTCAATTCATTTTTTACAGTGGGAGACAAAATAACTTCATTTCAATAGATTTCATGAAGCGGTTGGGCCTACCGGCCAAACCACACCCCAGTCATACACCATTAAGTGGCTTCACCAAGGACGAGATCTTTGTGTCAGCCAATAGTGTTTCCTTCCCTAAAGCATCAAGCCCTTCAGGGATGAGGTATTTTGTGATGCTTCTCCTCTTGAATTTTGTGATGTATTATTAGGCCAACCATACTTGTGGATGTCTCATGTTGTTTATGATTCAAGATCTTGAACTGTTATTATTTCATTGGGTAATAAGTTATATAGGATACTGGAGGTAGCCCCGCCTACCGCCATCTCTTTGATCTCTTCTAAGAATTGCAGTAATATCATCTCCCATATTGGGAATTTTTGTTTCTTTCTGATTCACTCTCATAGTAAGGGAAATACTGTGACCATATCCATGGCCCCCATGAAGGGTTCCTCCATGCAGCAGAAGTAGGTGGATAAGGTTGTGGAAGAATACAGGTACATCTTCTCCTCACCCACAAGGGTACCCTTGCACTGTTAGGTCAAGCATTCAATCGATCTAACTCCTAGAGCCCCTCTACCCAACGAGACGATATATCGCCGCTCCATTTTGGATTTGCTGCAAAAAGGGCACATCTGACCAAGTTCCTTGCATTGCGAGAGCATGATTGTGCTTGTACAGAAGAAGGATATGCCTTGGAGGCATTGTATTAATTATTGGGCATTTAACTAAATTATTGTCCAGAAAAAGTATCCAATCCCACAAATTGATGACCTTCTAGACCAACTCAAGCAGGCCAAGGATTTCAACAAGTCGATCTGAAGTTTGGCTATCACCAGGTTCCAATAGAGCCCATA
This sequence comes from Pinus taeda, assembly GCA_000404065.3. Lineage (NCBI taxonomy): Eukaryota > Viridiplantae > Streptophyta > Pinopsida > Pinales > Pinaceae > Pinus > Pinus taeda. The sequence goes on from APFE030384902.1 coordinate 42,899, forward strand.
GATGTATGGAATAATGCGTTCAAATCCAAGGAAATCATTTTTGAATGGTTGGTTATGCCCTTTGAGTTGAAAAATTTCCTTGCTACTTTTATGAGGCTAATGGATGACATCTTGTAGCCCTTCACCAACTCATTTGTGGTTGCTTATTGGGACGACTTCCTCATCTTCAGCAAGATTTGGGAAGAACACTAGAAACACATTTGATAGGTCCTTGAAACCCTACAGCAACACAAACTGTTTGCCAACTTGGAGAAATGCACCTTTGGCATGAGTCGGGTCCAATATCTAGGTTACATCATAGATGAGCCAAGCATGCATGTAGATCCGACTAAGATCCAAGTCATTCGGGATTGGCTAGCCCCAACCACTCTAATAGAGCTTCACATCTTTTTGGGCCTTGAAAAATTTTATTGGAGGTTCATGTTGGGATTCTCCCATATCACTTGGCCTTTGAGTCATATTACCAAGGGCAGATTAAAAGAAAAATTTTCCTAGTCTGAATCCCAACAGAAGGTATACATTGAGTTGAAGCACTGCCTCTTCTCTGCACTGGTACTCACATTTCCAGACCTGCAACATCCATTTGAAATTGAGACAAACAACTCTAACTATGTTATTGGTGTAGTCTTCACCCAACACGAGCATCCGTGGCCTATCATAGTGAGACACTTTCCAACATAATTCAGAAGTACCCCACCTATGATAAAGGGGTGTATTCCATCGTGTAGGTTTGCCGATAATGGAAGCATTTACATTCTAGGGAAGGAGACGGTCATCCACACCGATGATCGTCCTCTTTAGTTTATCTAGACACAGGGGAAGTTGCAAAATGATCACCATTAGAAGTGGTCAACATATTTGCAACAATTCCGCTTGAATATAAATACAAAAAGGGCAGCACCAATGATGTTACATATTGCCTAAACAAGCCCCCATTTGTAGCACTGACTACTATTCTCAACACTTGTGGCCACGAGACCTCTAGATGGTCGCAACTATACAAAAATGATTTAGAGTTCGTCTCCACATACTAGATGTTAGTGGATGGCAAGAAATTTCCTTAATTCCACCTCCAGGATGCATTATTATGCTATCTAGGCCACCTTTGTGTTCCTTCAAATGAGTGTGCCAAGATGATTTGGGAGGCTCACTGTAGTTGTGTCGCAGGACACTTTGGTGTGGAGAAAATTTTGGTACTTTTATTGGCCAAAACTCCAACAGGGTGTTAGGAAATATATCAAATCCTGCACTGCCTGTGCCATTGCTAAGACAACCATCAAGAAGCAAGGCCTATACACTCCTCTGCCTACTCCCAACTAGCCTTGGGAATCCTTCTCCATGGACTATATGTCTGGCCTCCCTTCTACCAAGCATGGTAATAACTGTGTATTTCTGGTCATGAACATATTTCCTAAGATGGCTATATTGGCGACCTACAAGAAAAGTATCACAGTAGAGGACACTTCCAAACTCTTCTTTGAACAAGTGTTGTTACATTTTGGGATCCGGTAAACCATTATATCATATCAAGATAGCAGGTTCCTGAGCACATTCTGGTCAATCCTTTGGACACTATTGGAGACCGAGATCACCAAGTCAACTTCATTCCATCCCCATAATGATGGCCAAACAGAGTTTGTCAACAGGATGATAGTGCACATATTCTTCATGTACAACTCCAAGCATCCACGAACCTTGGATGAGAGCCTTCCCTATGTGCAACACAGTTAGAATAGAGTTCTCCATAGCTCTACTAGTCACAGTCCTTTTCAAGTGGGTTTAGGATTTCAACCATTATGTCTAATTGATGTTGTCATGCCTCATGCAACTACACAGAAAGAATCCAATTATGTATTGTTTGAGGTTTATAAAGAAACAATATTTATTGAACACATCTAACACATCTACCGACAGGTTTAGACATCATGGAGAATTCCAATTCCAAGTACAAGCAATGACATGATCAACATTGGGTGCCACACAAGTTTTAGGTCGACGACAAAGTTTGGTTGCATTTGTAGAAAGAATTCCTTACCGAAGCCCATCGAAATCTCATAAAATTTTGATATGGGCCTTACACCATTACCAAGGTTGTGGGAGACAATTATTTTGAGCTAAACATTCCCCCATTCCTTGGACTACACCTAGTATTCAATGTGGACTTCTTTCGACCATACTTTCCACCATTACTGGATAGATCAAGCATTGCATAACAACTCACACCAACATAGTTAAACCCAAACTGCATGGAACAAGCCACAACTGATCGAATCATGGACACACATATCAAGAACAATCGCCAGCAAAATATCTAACTGTATCAGGTTGTCAAAGTTGGCCAACTCCTGCACCAAGGCAAGTGGCTCACAGGGACCAAGTTCAGCGGAAGTTTCCCCATCTCATGGAGGCACTCAACGCAATGGAGATCATTTCTTCCTAAGGGGGGAGGACTGATCTAGGTGGATATTGGTGGCCACCTGCCTATTCCACTTGGACCCCCACCATTATTTCTTTCATTTTTTTAGTTTCCTTAATTGTAGCACAATTTAATATTTTTGGCATCTTTTTGGGTCCTGAACTTCCGAAGCCATTTTGAGGCCCTAAACGATGTTTTTTTGGAAAACAGAAAGATATGAGTGTTTGGTTAATTATTGCAATCAAAATTTGTATTCCTGTGATAACTCTTTCTAACAAGGTATCGTGCGCATCAAATAGAGATTGTACACCAAAGTTACGACCCGGGGAAGTTGATGTACCAATTTACCCCAACGGGATCCATAATTTTGACACTTCATCTCCTAGGGTTAGGTTTTTGGATGTTTATGGTTTTCCATTGTTTCTGAATAATAAATAGGTCTTTGAGCCTCATTGTAACACAATTTAGAGGCATGTATCCACCACATCTCTTCTTAGAGATAAGGTATCGCTCGAGCTATTTTATTTCCATTCTGTATGTAAGCATATTTCAACTCTTTGATATTAATGAAATGAAGTTTTATTTCTGTTGCATCTCTTTGTTTATGTTTATATTTGTATTTTGTTGCGTTCTTGCGTAATTCCAGATCAATCCATCTCTTTTAGCTTTCTATCTTGTATATCTTCTTCGTTCATAGGGGAGCGCAGTTCCTCATAGTGTTCATTAACTTCCGAGGGGGGTTTGATGAAGCTAAAGCTTCTTTTGTTGATTTTATTATAGGATCCATTAAACCTCCTTGAGGTTTATCTATGGTTATTTCCCCTTATAGCTCCATTTGAAGAAGGGAAAATTTATTTCCTTCTTGAATGCTGGCAGGAATAGATGATTCTCCTCTTTTTCCTTTGTTAGCTCACTTGCGACCTGAGACTATCCCAAAGCCTTCTTCTCTAGGTTTTGTGGTTGCATTGGTGTGATATGCATCTACAAGAGGGGGTTTCTTGGGGAAATCCTTGAATAAATGAAAATAGCCATGGTAGTGATGACACCTGAACAATGTTTTCTCATAGTCTATTGCTTGCTCCCAAATAACATCCTCACAGCTAAGATGAATGTGAGTTGGGAGTGGTTTGGTGAGATCCATGTAAACACACAAATTAGCATAGGATGTATAGCGTCCAACTCTTGTAATATCTGAGAGAATCAAAAAATTTCCAGGTTTATTGCCGATATGAGATGAGATCTTGTTGACAATGCTAGACCCACCAACATGTCAGGGGATCTCCCCAGTAAGAAGTCCCAATTAAACCTCAGACCCTTTGGTATAGGAGTCCCGGTAGTGGGTCGTATGATATCACCTTAACCGCGGTTTTGCACAGAGGAAAGTAAGTTGTCCCTGTTGGTAGCAAGGGTGTGACATATGCAATAAGCCAAGGAAGGTGCATGAGTGATTCTAACACATGGAGGGTGAGGTGAGTGCACCACTTGGAAACCTGTGAAAGCACGCAGTTTAGAAGGGAACACACAAGAAAAGATGCATCACAACATGGAAGGAAAGTAAGCTAGCAATCCAAAGTGATGGTTAAACAACAACACATTTGATAAATATTCATACATACATATACAAAAAATAGCTACACATGCATGCGTAAGCAAATAGATACATATATCATTTAGATTAAACAAGATAGCTAAAATACAATATGACATATGCATGAAACGTGTTGGCTCTATTAATTAAGAAATGTAAGTTCCAGTCATACAATACATCCATGTCCAACCACTAGTTCTAGCAACAGAATGTTACAGTCACTGTAGCCTGCTCCTCCAAAGAGATATACTAGCTATGTGTAGTGGAGAAGCCAAGGTGCGTTACAATATTATCCAAGCTTTCTCTAAGATACTCCTATCGGAAGCTTGGTTGACCAAAAGCCTCTGCAATGAGTTATGAGGGACTATATATAGCAAAGGGTGGGGTGGCCCTTGACATTCCCATTTGTGATAGTTCATCTACCCTCATGACTCTTCATCTACTCTATGATTGTTACCTCCAATTATCGACACTTGAACTTACACTTGACAATACATTACATTACAATGCACATGTACCCATGTGAGAAAAAATGGCTTGAGCAAGTCATGCAAGATATCCCTATGACTCGAACAACTGTTCGAAGACCAAATCTTTGACATCCTCATGGTGGTTGACGGTAGCGAACTAATTCCAAGCTCAGTATTCTGCAATGGTGTCTGTGTACTCTAAGGTGACATATTTCTGGAAACAAACTCTTGCCTCCATAGCGTCCTGGTACACTACTTGGGCTCCTCTGTCCAACTCGTCTGATAGCATGTGCATCATTATCTTGAGTGCGACTGGACCAGCAACATACTTGTGCATGGTGTCTGCACTAATTGACAAGTCTAGGTTGGTGGATATGCACATCAACTCGTCAAAGTACGAGTCAAACTCCAGTTAGACTTGTGCCTTTTCCTACACCTGGGTGAGTGTCCCAATAGATGGGATCGCATGTGCACACACAAAAACATCCATACTCTTGAATACATGTGCATGGGAAGCCTGTAGACTAGTGATGAGCTACGCGAGATCTTCATAGTTCTAGATTTAACTCTGAATGTGTGCCTTCAGCTTGACCGCTCAGGGTTCATCATCATAGGCAAGTGTAGCGAGGCTCCCTTGTATCTCATCATCCATGTTTGCATGTAATCAACAGCAGCATGCAAGTTCGACAGGATACATTCTCTTCTAGCACATCACTGCTACCAACTGTTGAGATGGATGACTGCCTTATGCACGGTACCAAACTTGGAATACAACGCTCGTATGACTGCGTCAAGGGACAATACTTCATCCAATATTTCCTTATTCAATTATTCTCAGGTGGATATTGTAACCAATTCTCCTCCCTGCTTGGTTGTCTGTAGCTTCTTATCCCTTTGCTTGTTCTCAGCTATTAGGAAGTGAACACACGAGCTAGTGGCTTCAATATATGCTCTGGTAGCATCGGCCAATCCTACTGGATGTTTGCGCGTGTCAAACATGATCACTCGTTCCTCAAACTGCGCAGGAGATGTATGATCCTCCAGAGTCGACACTCTGTGATATTTCACAACTCTATATTGAGACTCGTTAAATGAAATGTTGTGCATCTCTCCTTCTGGTTGATCTACGAGGATCTCAGTGTCTCCTTGGTCGCTTGGCACTTGCTCCTCTTCTAGATGTGGTGAAGCTGGTGGGTTGACCTCTTGGTGATGAGGCATGAGGTCAATGTCTTGCTCTAACTCCTATTGCTCCATATTTATATCCATCTATTCAAGTGATTGCTCTATCTCTTGAGCTAAGTCTTGTTCCTATGATGGTTCACCATCTCTACCGATGCTATCTATTCTGATCAGTCTTCTACCTATATGGGTGCAGTTTCATATGTTTGTGCAAGTTGCACCCCCTGTTGTACCTATTCCTATTGCGCTTCCTTCTCTTTTTTGTGCAGCTCTTGTTCCTTTTGGAGTTTCTCCTTCAACTCATGAAATTCCTTCTCTGTTTCCTCCATCCTCTATTTCTTCCTCTGCCTTTGCGTGTTTCTCTTGTCACATTGTTGCCTCTTTGTCTCTATTTCCAAAGCTGCTTTCTGCACAAGGGGGTCTGCTCGAAACTTGCATCTTTGTTCTTCCACCATGTTGTCAATAATCTTCCTCTTTCCCTTGTCACGCACTGGTATGTTTACCTCTGCTGTTGTTGCTTCTGGTGCTCTCCACGATGTTGGTTCACGTTGCTTCACTACCTATTCCATAGTGAGGCTGACTGGTTCATTGGGTCTGGAGAAGCTATAACAATATATCCATGGTTCTTCCTCCACCCAACTTCATGCCCCGTGGATCCAATTAAACTGTACTCTCGTGCAGTGGTATTTCAAAATACAATGTGGGTCGTACCGATTGTAACTTCAGGCGTCGAATGGAAATTTATTCATCTCCTTTGCTTCGACATCTGCATGCTTGAAACATTGTATCTCGTATAACTTGATGCGCAACGGAAGAGTGGGCCAAGGTGCCTTCTTCTTCCGATGTAGCCTAGCTGATAATCATGCCAAGAAGTGATATGATACTTCCTACATGAAAAGTTTGTCCACGGAAAACTTCGATAGAACATGCAAAGACTTCTTCACATTGTACATCCGTATGAAGGTGTAAGACAGTGAGGCATACCAATCAATTATGTCGATCAGTGCCTCCATTGTTTCCTTCAACATGTAGGGTGGATTATGTTCGAATATCATCTTGTAAACTATGGTGACAAAATGATTGGACAGTTATGTGGTAACTCCTCTGAAGCTGCATTCGGACAACATCTTAAAATAGGTGTTCACAGAGGTCTCCATCGATGTCCATGACCACTTCAAGCCTAGGAACTCCTAACGGGCACAGATTGCATCCAAGATGTAAGCGGACATGTAGATTTTGTTAGATTTCAGGCTTCTGTGGAAGTTTTTTGCAGTGGTATGATCCGGATTTTCCACGGTCTTTTGTTCATTGAGTCGACATTTCAAACCCCAAAGGGGGTCCATCATCAGGACAAATCAGAAAGATAGAAAATGAATGAAAGATTGTTGAGAGAAGAAGACATGAACCTGGATATAAATACACCAAGAACCTTAATTTTTATAAGGGCCGACACTTGAAATTTAATTAATTATTTAATTATTATTTCAATTTATCTAATCATTGATTATTTTAGTTTATTTAACTAATTAATATGAATTTGAATTATTATTTTTATTTAATATAATTTTAATGAATTAATTAATCTAAATTTTTAATTAATATGAATATTAAAATTTTAATTAATATGAATATTAAAATTATTTTTATTAATACAATTTTTAATAAATTAATTTAATATAAATTTTATTTAATTGATTAATATAATTACTTAATTTTTATCTAACTGATATTTTTTAATTTTAATTTTAATTTATTTATATTTTTTAATAAATCAACTAATTCTAATTTTTCTTTTCATATGCTTGCATATCTTTGGGTAGCTATCAAGCCCTTGTTACCTATTCCTTCAGCTGGTGAACGAATATGTCGGACTAGTTGCATGCTTTGCCTTCTCTAGCTAGTTGGTCCAATGCAATCACCCAATTTTGTGGGAAGGTTTCCGTGCTTTCTTGGCCATATAGACGACATGCAAAGATGACCAAGTATTGATACGCCTTCTGTAGTATCATTGTCTTGTAGACCTAGTTGGGCGTCATCTTGAATTTAACCGGCTCCTTCACCTAATTCTTCAAGATATCTCTAGTGTTGGCATTGCTGCTAGGTATGTTGAAGGGTGTCTCCATGGCGATCACGGGCTTAGACACCTGATACATCTCATCATAATCCTGTGCCCTAAAGGTAGAAATCTTCATCCCGATGAAACTGCTCAATGTCATCGTCTCGGGATCAGTGTGCCAGACGATCCATTGTATCATGTTCATGCATGGGAGCATAGGATATCTGCATGAAACCTGGTATAAACCAGACTTGTGGATGTTCACATAAACTTTGCGATCTTCGATGTATTTCCCAAATGTACCTGTAAATGCATCATTGACCTCCTGCCATTTTAGCTTGATGTCCTTGACTACAATCAGCTTGGTGTCTTCATAGATTAGCAGACTTGTAGACACTCGCTCAATTTCTACTCCAGTTGCACTTCGACCAGTTTCCTTTGATCCTACTCTCTTGGAGGCCATTGATCCTGAACTACTAAGAGGTGAACAAACACCTATTAGATCTGGAGACATAACAACATGCATGCCAAGCAATCTGTCAGCTAAAACCAAAGCAAACTGAGGAACGACATGCAACATACCTGGGGATTGATTGGTAGGGATTGCGCAATTTTTCCTGGGAGGTTGGGAGACTGGCTTCCAAAAATGCACAAAAGGAAGTCTGGGGAGGCTAGATGGCTACTGGAATTGCGCAATGCGCAATCCAGCCTAGCCTGCTGGATGCTGGAATTGCGTAATGCGCAATTTTAGCTGGAACTGGTTGTAGGCCCAGTGACTACATTGCATAATTCTCTGGGCCAGCGGTCACTGTCCCTCAGTATTGCAAAATGCAAGACTGGAGGACACTCACTGGGCAAAAATGTGCATATTCCGAGAGGAAGACAGGGCCTTCCCTCTCAGGATTGCGCAAGGTTGTCTTGGTGAGTCAAAGTTCGGGCCAAGGCTGCCTAGACTCGCTGACGAGCAACTAAAAGCATTTGCAAATGTGATTGCATGGTGATACAGAGTTTAAGCAGGAGTGAATGATTGTGCATGCAACAATGAATGAAATATTCAGAAAATAGAACAACATGCATGTGGGTGAAGCGAGTTGTTGAATCAGTGACTGTTCATGCAAAATAGTTTCATGCATGCGACAGCAATGAGATACTAAAAAAACTGAAACGGTGCTATTCCAAGCTAGTATGCATGTAAACGACAACAAGCGTTCACAAAAATCAAGTAAACAACACTCACACAAGCCAAAACACAAAAAGCAACGAAAATGCTGCAAAAGACAAGTTAAGCAGACTTACCCATGAATAGCTGAGCTGGATGTGTTGTGGGATGTCAAAGCTCTAGTATAGATGTGAAGAAGTAAGCTCTGAAGTGTCGAATAAATAATTTTGAGGCTCGTGAGGTGCATGCCACAAATCTAGGAAAAAATGACACTTGGATGAAAGATTCTAAAATGATCTTTGCATGTAACCTCCAGCTGCTAAAAATAGCTCCCTGAATTTTAGGGATGTTTTTGGCATGTTTCTTTTTCTATTTCAGGAAAAACAAGGCCATGCATGCAAGTCAATTTTTCTCGATCCCGGGTGGAATCGGTCAACTCAATGGCACATGCAACAGCCTGCTCAGCTGAGGGGAAAATTTGCGCATTTCTAGGAGGGGGTTTGGCTGACTACCTAGAAGGATTGCACAGTTTCTGGGCTGAGCAATTGACTGTTGCCCAGAATTGAGTAATTTTTGGGTTGAGTAGCCCTGATGGGAGGAATTGTGCAATTTTTTCAATGAAGGGTGACACGCAGATTTGCACAATTCTGGAGCCCAACAGGCTGCCAGATAGGATTGTGCAATTTCTAGAGGGAAGGGTAGTTCTCCTCCATAATTGTGTAATTTCTTGAGGGATCTAGTCAACCTGTAGCTGGACCAAGTCCAGAGAAACAACATGTGAGGGGGATGCAACAAGCTCTCATGCACAGGCTGGCAGTCTGCTAGAAAATCATTGAAGCTTCTGTAATTGACAAGGAAAGACATGTTGCTAAGGAAGGTTAGTAGGGAGGCTCCAAAACGAAGCTAAGGAAAATTTTGGAGGGTGGTTGTAGCCACTACAACACTTGGAAACGCACTCATAGAACTCCAACTCTCTGAATGGACCTTGTTCATGAAAAGCAAGTCTAACACCTCCAGAAGTTTTGTTCAATTCTTCGTTTGTCTTGGTTTCCACACTTGCTTGATTGTAAGATGTAGCATGTTCCAAGATCTTGGTCGATTGACACACATTCCAAGCCCAGTCAACACATCTGTTTCAATTGGGGTTGAGGCATATATTGGTGCACAAGCAGTATAGTCATCAGAGTCTTAGTTTCATCTCTCGTGTTGCTTCGCTGCCTACAGGCCTGGACAGTACCCTGACGGAGTCACACAGGAACACAAGCATCACTCCACTACTAGCGAGCTTGGTCAGTACCCGGCGAAGTTACTTGCATCACCTCTCTACACAAGAATCCTTTCTCTTCTTTCGCCTTATTCATTTTGAATTTTTTCACTTTTCATTTTTTCATTTTTCATTTTCATAACTATGGAAGAGGGATCCTGACTTATTAAGAGAAGAAGAGGTTGTTCCTTCAGAGAATTAGTTTATTATATACCTTTGATGTGCCTATTAAAGGTTTCCCCCTCACCTTACTCTACTTGACTGAGCTGCCAAGGGTTAACCCAAAAAAAACCAACTCGAGTAGGTGACACTAGTTAGCGTGCAAGCGTTGTGTTTTGCTCCAAGTTTCACTTCAAACAATACGTATTTTCCATCGGCGTATCATGGACCAAAGGTAACAAGTTCTTCACATAGAGGTAGGATGACAAATAACTAATTAGTGATAGTTGCACAAGGTCTCTTGTACTTTACCCAACTCGTTTCAAGATCCCCACACAATTTCATGTGAAACTAACCTACGCACAAAAATAAGCAAACAAACAAAAACAAAGCGAAAGTAGAAGCAACAGTGAAAGAAAAGAAAGTAAGCAAACAAACAAACATGCAAAGCAAGAAATCAAACAAACTGAAAGAAAACACTACTCATACTCCTAAGCTAATGGTGCATGGGCCTGATCACGTGAAGTGATACTTCCAATTCAACCACTGGCGCATTGGTTGAACCATGTTGGTGAAGGAATGGTCTGCGAGCAACCTGGTCATGTGAACTAGAAAACAAGAAAGATATAACAATGAATACAAACACACTTCATGTTTACGAGTGCCCACAAGACATAAGTGAGTGCAAGTACATGACATGTGGTCCGTGGAATTGTCACGATGTTGTGCGACATTGTGTAGTTGTGAAGCATAAGCATACTCTTTACTATGACATGCAAGAAAATGAAAGAAACAAAGACAAATTGCGTTGTGCATGTGTGCTTTCAATCTAAGATTCCTCCAATGCATGAGCGATGGGATCGTGCAGTTTGAGTGGAGGAAGCATGAGCTATGTGTGAGATTAATCTTCAATGCATATAGATGAGTGATGAGGAGCCTCGGGTGATTGAAAAATTTCCTAATCAGAAATGAAACCAACCTCAAGATAGGAGAGCCTGACATAATTATCAGCTCAGGATGAAGTGCCTTGATAGCCTAGGGTGTTTCAACTTTGTCGTAAGATAGATCATCATAAACAGGTGGCTTTGAACAATCAACTGCGATAGAATCATCATCGTAATCAAATATGGGAGTAAATAGATCACGACAGCTATGATCAACAAAATCAATGATTTCATCGGCATCCTCATGATTTGATGAATCAAATAGAGAGGTAGATGAGAAGCAGACAAATTCACCCTCTCTTTTTCCATTAAAGGCAGATGAAAGGTCAAGTGGATTTTCAATGAATAATTTATCCTCTCCATTTTCGGATGATGGACTAACATCGGGGGTGTCCTGCGAGTGATCGACAATGGGTGCATCCGTAGATGAAGATACACATGTGAAATCATGGATGGCAGGTTCACCAAAGATGTGAGGAAATAACATAGGGGGCTTAGACAGAAGGGATTCATCCTTCACCGAGTGTTTATGCTCAAGCTCCCAGTCATACTCTTCATGAATGCCATCACATGTTGGTTGTGCAACACCAACTTTGTCGATGGGTTGATCCTCGTTCACAACAAGTGTAGAGTCTGGAATGCAAGAACACAAGACAATATCACTCGGAGGATCATCTGAGTACGAAGACGGTGGTTGTGGTACAGAATGCATATGACAACTCGATTGACTCACAACTAAATCTATGCAAAAATTAAGCGAAGTGATGTTGGGAGGATGTGACAGTTGAACTGATGTATGTGCTTGATCTCCCGTATCACTCTGCAGTGGTGGAATTGTTTGATGAGGGGACGGTGGACAGTCACTTGTGATAGTGACCGTATACATCTGTGGTTGCGCAGCTCCATCACTGAAGTATGTTGAGCGAGGCTTGGGCTCAAACTTCTTCTTGGGATGGACTGATTTATTAAGACAATACTCGAATCTGTCCCAAAGATAAGGAAATTTCATCTGCCTCTTTGGAGCTTGAAATTGCAAATCACGGAAGCGCTGCCAAAAATCCATAGGTGATTCATGTTGAGCCTTCCATTGTTGTAATAGTTTGTAGTCAAGATGTTCTGGATCAAAATTATAGAAAGTATCTTCAATAAGATCACAGTAGTGCTCAAGTGAGTGCACGTTGTCATTCAGTAGGTTGCACAACCACCATTGTGGGGATTCGTGAAGTGTGTATGCAAGCAGCATACTGGCATGTTCATCAGAGCATCCATCTTCCTCGTCAAGCATGGAAAGAAAGTCATGTAAGAACATAGGCCAGGCCACTTCACCTTCACCATCATAAGTGTATTTAGACAAGAAATCAAAGAAATCCCTCGTGATGTGGACAGGTTCAACATGCGAAAAACATCGTGGAGGGTTGAGAGTGCAAGACTCCATGATAGATATGCAAAGGTTCAAAACAGGATGAGAGGACACAGCTTGTCATCTAGACCTCCTTTTAGCACCAAAAATGTTGATAGTGTTGTACCCGTCAACATGTCAGGGGATCTCCCTGGTAAAAAGTCTCAATTAGACCTAAGACCATTTGCTACAGGAGTCCCAGCAGTGGGCCATACGGTATTTCCTTAATTGTGATTTCACATAGAGGAAAAAAAGATGTCCCTATTCGTAGCAAGGGTGTGACATATGCAGTAAGCCAAGGGAAGTGCATGAGCGGTTCTAACACACGGAGGGAGAGGTGAGTACGCCCCTTGGAAACCTGTGAAAGCACGTAGTTAAGAAGGGAACAAATGAGCAAATATGCATCAAAACATGGAAGGAAAGTAAGCTAGAAATCCAAAGTGATGGTTAAATCAACATCACATTCTAGATAGATTCATACATACATATACAGAAAATAGCTACACATGCATGCGTAAGAAAACATATACATATATCATTTAGAGTAAACAAGATAGCTGAAATACAATACAACATATGCATGAAATGTGTTGGCTCTATTATATTAAGAAGTGTAAGTTCTAGACATACAATACATCCATGTCTAATCACTAGTTCCAACAATGGAACGTTACAATCACTTCCACCTGCTCCTCCAAAGAGATATATTAGCTCTACACAGTGGAGAAGCCAAGGCTTAGTACAATATTGTCCAAGCTTTCTCTAAGATACTCCTATCGGAAGCTTTTCTGACCAAAAGCCTCTACAATGAGTTATGAGGGAATATATATAGCAAAGGGTGGGGTGGCCCTTGACATTCCCCTTTGTGACAATTCATCTACCCTCATGACTCTTCATCTACTCTATGACTATTACATCCAACTATCGACACTTGAACTTACACTTGACAAGACGTTACATTGCAATGCACATGTACCCATGTGAGACAAAATAGCTTGAGAAAGCCATGCAAGACATCCCTATGACTCACACCACTGTTGGAAGACCAAATCTTCGACATCCTCATGGCAGTCGACCGTAGCGAATTGATTCCTAGCTCGGCAGTATGCGATGGTGTCTGTGTACTCTAAGGTGACATCTTTATAGAAACGAACTGTTGCCTCGATAGAATCTGGGTACAGTGCTCAGACTCCTTTGTCCAACTCGTTTGATAGCATACACATCATTGTCTTGATTGTGGCTAGACCAACAACATACTTGTGCATGATGTCTGCTTTGATTGAAAAGTCTAGGTTGGTGGCTATGCGCATCAACTCGTCAAAGTACGAGTCAAGCTCCAGTCAGACCTATGCCTTTGCCTTCGCCTGGGTGAGTGTCCCAATAGATGGCATCGCATGTGCACGCACAATAACATCCATAACTTTGAATACATCTGCATGGGAATCCTGTAGACTAGTGATGAGTTGTGGGAGATCTTCATAGTTCCGGATCTAACACTGGATGCGTGCCTTCAGCTCAATCGCTCTGGGCTTCATCATCTTAGGCAAGTGTAGCAGGGCTCCCTTGTGTCTCATCATCCATGTTTGCATGTAATCAACAACAGATTGCTCATTCGAGAGGATACGTGCACTTCTAGCACATCGCTGCTACCAACTGTTGAGATAGACGACTGCCTTATGCATGGTACAAACTTGGAATACAACACCCGCATGAATGTGTCAAGGGACAATACTTCATCCAGTATTTCCTTCTTCAATTATCCTCAAGCGGATGTTGTAACCAGTTCTCCTCCATACTTGGATGTATGTGGCTCCTTAGCCATTCGCTCATTCTCAGCTATCAGGAAGCGCACACTCGAGCTAGTGGCTTCAGCATATGCTCTAGTAGCATTGGCCAATATTATTGGATGTTTGTGCACGTTAGACACGATCACTCGTTCCTCAAACTGCGCATGAGATGTATGATCCTCTGAAGTCGACACCCTACGAGATTGCACAAATCTATTTTGAGACCCGTCGAATGAGATGTTGTGCATCTCTCCTTCCAGCTGATCTCAAAGGATCTCAATGTCTCCTTGGTCGCCTGGGACTTGCTCCTCTTTTGGATGCGATGAAGTTGGTGGTTCGACCTCTTGCTAGTGAGGCATGAGGTCGATGTCTTGCTCTAACTCCTGTTTCTCCATATCAATATCCATTCGTTCAAGTGATTTCTCTATCTCTTGAGCAAAGTCTTGTTCCTATGATGGTTCACCCTGTCTGCCTGATGCCAGTTGTTCTGATGAGTCTACTACCTGTACAGGCGTAGTTTCATATGTCTATGCAAGTTTTGCCCCCTTCTGTACCTATTCCTGCTACACTTCCTTATCCTATCTACACAACTCCTATTCCTTCTGAAGTTGCTCCTTCAACTCATGCAACTCCTTCTTTGTTTCCTTCATTTTCCATTTCTCCCTTTGTCTTTGCACGTTTCACTTGTCGCATTTTTGCCTCTTTGCCTCTATTTCCAAAGCTGCTTCTGCACAAGTGGGTCTTCTCATAACTTGCAACTTTGTTCTTCCTCCATATTATCGACGATCTTCCTCTTGTCCTCAGCGCGCGCTAGTATGTTTACCTCTACTGGTGCTCTCCAAGATGCTGCTTCACGCTGCCTCACTACCCATTCCACAGCGAAGCCGACCTATTAATTGGGTCTTTAGAAGTTGTAACAATATCTCCATGGGTCTTCCTCCACCCAATGACATGCCCGATGGATCCAGTTAAACTATACTCTCGTGCAGTGGTCTTTCATAAGACAATGCGGGTCATACGGATTGTAACTTTGGGCGTCGAGTGGATATTTCTTCATCTCCTATGCTTCGACATATGCATGCTTGAAACTTTGTATCTTGTATAACCTGATCCGCAACGGAAGACTGGGCCAAGGTGCCTTCTTCTTCTAGTGCAGCATAGTTGATAATCGTGCTGAGATGTGATGTGATACTTCCTGCATGACAATTTTGTCCAAGGCAAACTTCGGTAGAACATGCAGAGGATTCTCTGCACTATACATCCATATGAAGGTGCCAAATAGTGAGGCATACCAATCAGCTATGTCAATCAGTGCCTCCATTGCTGCCTCCGACATGCAGGGTGGATCCTGTTTGAATATCATCTTGTAAACCGGGGTGACAAAATGATCGGACAACTGTGTGATAACTCCTCTGAAGCTGCATTAAGAAAACATCTTACAATAGGTTCTCATAGAGGTCTCCACTGATGTCCATGACTACTTCAAGCCCAGGAACTCCTAACGGGCACAAATTGCATCCAAGATGTAAGCGGACACATAGATTTCTACTTGCATACCTTTGGGCGGCTGTCAAGCCCGTGTTACTTGTTCCTTTAGCTGGTGAGCCAATATGTCAAACCAATTGCATGCTTTTCCTTCTCTGGCTAGTTGGCCCAACATGATCACCCAACTCTGTGGGGAGGTGTTTCCGGGAAAAGGCGTGTCTCTTCATATCTACTAGTCTCATCTAAATGAGTGGCTATCTTAGAAACAAACAATTCAAAGTAACTTGTGTTTTCCTTTATGGGAGATAGATAAGAAAGAAGGAGAGAGCACCAACCTTAGTCTTTCGCTTGGCTCCTTTCTTGTTTCCTCTCTCCTTTGATAGAGGTTGCCACTCCTTTCTCACTTGTCCCGCTTCAAAGAACACTTGTAGAGGCAATGCAACAAGAAACCATCAAAGCATAGAGATCTATGATACCATAAATAATGTAGAATCAGAAGTACATTAACCATACAAATGCATACACAAATACAAGATTCAGGAATAAACAGGTATATGGAGGAAAATTCAAATAACTTTATTGATAAAAATAGAAGAGAGGATTACAATCCAGCTGTTTGATCCAGCGCCATCCTCCTAGCATGAAAGCCCTCTTCACCTCATGAAAAGCAAGATCACCCAACAATACAATGTCTCAAAAAGAAACCAACAACACTTCCTTACATATTACAAATTCCAACCTTTGGATCTCTAGGATGAGGGATCCATATATAGATATTTGTAGGGGGGTGAGTCAGCTTCTGGGCTTTTGATTAGTGTCATTTCACTGATAGTTCTTGTAACCACTTGGAGATTTCATGATCTCTTACTCATCCCTGGGCAAATTCAAAGAGGCAAGTGTCATATGAGCAGTTTCTAGAAGATTCTCTGAGTTTCCACCTACCAAAATGCCTCTGCATTTATCTTCTCTTGCTCATCACACCCTATAGAAAGGATTTTCAGTATGCATCGCACCCCTTCTGTGTAATAGGTGAGATGCATTGCACCCTCAGCATGGAGCAGTCTATATGGTCCAGTTTTGACCAGCTCTGAGTAGTTTTTCAGGGAGAACTTCTAGGAAATGATGTAATCAGTTGACCTTGATCCTTTAGGGTTTGAAACAACACTTTTAGGAGTTTGAGAGCCCTTGGTTTATCAACATATTTGATTGGGGTTGCAATGCCAAAATATGTCTATAATAGAAGGTTTTCGTGCTTTCTTGGCCATACAGACGACATGAAAAGATGACCAAGTATTGATATGCCTTCTGCAGTGCCTTCATCTTATAGATTTGGTTGGGTGTCATCCTGAATTTAGGTGGCTCCTTCACCCAGTTCTTCAAGATATCTATCGAGTTGGCATTATTGTTGCGTATGCTGAAGGGTGTCTCCATGGTGATCACGGGCTTCGACATCTAATACATCTCATCATAATCTTGTACTCTGAAGGTAGAAATATCTGTCTCACTGAAACTGATCAATGCCATTGTCTTGGGATCAATGTGTGAAACAATCCAATGTATCAAGTCTGCGCATGGGAGCACGGGATATCTACATGCAATTTGGTATAAGCCAGACTTGTGGATGTTCACATAAACTTGGCGGTCTTCGAGGTCTTCCCCAAATGTGCCTAAAAATGCATTAATGACCTCCTGCCATTTCAACTTGATGTCCTTGTATACAATTAGCTTGGTGTCTTCATAGATCAGCAAACTTGTAGACATAAGGACAAGTTGAAGATACAGATCCAGATCAGCGAGTTAAATAGTCTAAGCAGAGACTCCAATGGCTAGAAAGACTAACGGCTATTTTTCAACCCAGTCAAACCTAAAATAATATTAATATTTTATAATTATTATTACATCTACGGAGTCAAGTAAACTGGGTAAAATAAACCAGAAAAGAGGTTAGAAATTAAATTCACCTATTTAAATATTTAAATTATTAATAAATATTATATATTATTAATATTCTCCATACCTACTAAAATACTAAATCTAATGTTAAGTTATTCGATTATTAAAATAAATTACCAGAAACTTGTAGTTACTAGAAAATAAATAGATTCATGGTTAGTTTTTCAAAACTAAACCCATTTAACTTTAATAAATAAACAAATAAAAATATATATACACATAAAAAGATATCCCAAATAAAATATATAAAGAATACCTAAAAATAGTTAAATACATAAATATATATTATTATATGTTTAAATATATAAAATATAATATATGTATATATTATATATAATATATATATATTTATTTTAATATAACATAATAATATATAAAATAATAAATATTAAAAAACCAAATATATTAATAGATATAAATATATATATATATATATATATATAATTATATATATATATATATATATATTTTTAAATAGTTTTTAACTTACTATTATTTAGTGAGGTTAGTTTAAAAAATTTTCTTTTTCCAAAAAATTTCTAAACAAATTATGGATCACAGAAGTCTAAATTCTTTGATAAACTTGTAGACACTCGCTCAACTGCTGCTCCAATTGCACTTTCGTCAGTGTCCTCTGATCTTTATCTCTTGGAGGTCATTGATCTTGAACCGCTAAGAGGCAGACGAACACCTGCTAGATCTGGAGACATAGCAACATGCATAGAAATAAATATGTCAACTAAAACCAAAGCAAACTGAGGAACGACATGCAACATACTTGAGGATTGTCTAGCAAGAATTGTGCAATTTTTCCTGGGAGACTAGCTACCAGAATTGCGTAAAAGGAAGTCTAGGTTGTCTAGGGAGGTTGGCTGGCTGCTGGAATTGCACAATGCACAATCCAGACTGGCCTGCTTTCTACTGGAATTTCTCAATGCGCAATTTCAGTTGGCAATGTTTGTAGGCCCAGTGACTGCATTGCGCAATTTTCTAGGCTAGCAGTCACTGTCCCTTAGAATTGCGCAATGCAAGACTGGAGGACAATCACTGGGAAAAAATGCACATTTTCTGAGAGGAAAACAAAACCTTCCCTCTCAATATTGTGCAATGTTGTCTGGGTGAGGCAGAGTCCGGGCCAACGCTGCCCAGACCTGCCGACGAGCAACTGAAAGAAAATGTGAATATGATTGCATGGCGATACAGAGTGTAAGCAGAAGTGAATGATCATGCATGAAAATAGTGAATGAAAGATTCAGAAAACAAAACCCCATGCATGTGGGTGAAACGAGTTACTGAATCGGCGACTATTCGTGCAAAACAATTTCATGCATGTGACCACAGTGAGATGCTAACGAAAACTGAAACAATGCTAGTACAAGCTAGTATGCATGTCAACGACAACAAGCAGTCATAGAAATCAAGCAAACAATGCTCACAGAAGCCAAAACACAAAAGGTGACAAAAATGCTACAAAAGACAGGTTAAGTCGACTTACCCGTGAATAGCTAAGCTGGATGTGTTGAAGACTCTTGGATGTGATGTGGGATGTCGAAGCTCCAGGATCGATGTGAAGAAGTGAGCTCTCAAGCATTGAATAAATAAGTTTGAGGCTCATGATGTGCATGCCACAAATCTAGGAAAAAGTGACACTTGGAGGAAAGATTATAAAACGATCTTTGCATGTAACCTCCAGCCGCTAAAAATAGCTCCCTAAAATCTAGGGATGATTTTTGCATGTTGCTTTTTCTATTCTGGGAAAAAAAAACCCATGCATGCAAGTCAATTTCTCTAGATCCCAAGTGGAACCGGTCAACTCAATGCACATGCAACAACTTGCTTAGCTGAGGGGGAAATTTGTGCATTTCTGGAAGGGAGTTGGGCTGACCGGCCAAAAGGATTGCACAATTTTTGGGATGAGCAGCTGACTGCTACCTAGAATTGCACAATTTGTGGGCTGAGTAGCCCTATTGGGAGGAATTGCACAATTTTTTTAGTGAAGGGTGACATGCATATTTGCATAATTCTGGAACCCAGCAGGCTACCAAACAAAACTGCACAATTTCTGGAGGGAAGGTTGCTTCCCCTACAGAATTGTGCAATTTCTTGAAGGAGTTGGTCAGCCTACAGCTGGACCAAGTCTGGAGAAATAGCTTATGAAGGGGATGCAACAAGATGTCATGCATAGGTTTACATGCATATTTGCGCAATTCTGGAGCCCAGCAGGTTGCGAGAGAAAATTGCACAATTTCTGGAGGGAAGGTTGGTTCCCCTACAGAATTGCACAATTTCTTGAGTGAGTTGGTCAGCCTACAACTAGACCAAGTCTAGAGAAACAGCCTATGAGGGGGATGCAGCAAGTTGTCATGCACAAGTTGGCAGTCTACTAGAAAATCATTGAAGCTTGTGTAATTGATAAGGCAAGACATGCTGCTGAGGAAGGTTGGTAGGGAGGCTCCAAAACGAAGCTAAGGCAAAATTTTGGAGGGTGGTTGTAGCCGCTAGAATAGATCTTTGGGTCCCAGTACTCTTGTGGTAAAGAGTACGGCCTGATCCATACTAGAAGATAGGAGAAACCCTCTTTCTCGGGGTCAAATTGGGGAACCCATATTTTTAGTAAAAAGCCAACAGAGTTCATGAAGTAGGGCCCTCCTTGCAAGATCTAGTCTCTATCTTCAATAATATTGAATATCACTAAGAAGAAGCATTGTGCCCCCAGCTTGAGTTCAGCATTGCCTTTGTTGATTCAGTTCTTTCTAATCCAGTTGAGAAGAAGCCGCTAGAACAAATCTTTGGGTCCCAGTACTCTTGTGGTAAAGAGTACATCCTGATCCATACTTGAAGATAGGAGAATTCCTCTTTCTCAGGGTCAAATTGGGGAACCCATAGTTTCAGTAAAAGGCCAATGGAGTTCATGAAGTAGGGCCCTCCTTGCAAGATCTAGTCTCTGTCTTCAAAAATATTGAATATCACTATGAAGAAGCCTTGTGCCCCCAGCTTAAGTTCAGAGTTGCCTTTGATGATTCAGTTCTTTCTAATCCAGTTGAGAAAAGTTTTTTCAAAGGGCCAAGGGCCAATGAATTTGCAAATTTAATGTGTGTTCCTTCATCCATTTGATGGTTGATCCCAGTTTCTCTGTCAGAATCTCGAGAAGCAGGGCATCTTGGGCTTGAGGACAGCATGGGATGGTGGTTAGTTGCTATTTGGCAACGTGCTCCTGAGAAGAGTCGTTCCCTTGTCGTTGGCCTGGGCCTGCTGCGAAGAGGGGCCAGACTGCTTTGCAAAATGTTGTTGAGCATTGATTCGTAGAGACAGCTTGAATGACCATCATATTATGACATTCTTGAATGAGGGGCCTCCTCTAGTCCCCCGGGGGTGCCATATAGGATGTGGTAGTGGCTGCAGAAATCCTATTCAATTAAGATTTGAACCCTATGCAAAATCAACAAAACGACTCATCATCACTTTTATTCATCTTTACATAAAAACATATAGATGCGTAATGACCAATTTTTCCACCATAATAGTAATATATATATATA